>JAMQGT020002912.1:0-21717 GCA_024447675.2 Pterophyllum scalare | reverse complement strand
GGTGTATGTCCTAATTGTACTTCGTTCAGTTACGTATTGCTCAGCACATTCTGTTCTTGCAATGCAGTGAACCTGTTAACGTCCACTGCATGGCCACTCGTGGTTACAGGTGTAGTGTTAGGTTAACATCCACCTCTTTGGCTTCTTTGGGATCCCAGAATGAACAGTGGAAGTGCATGAATGAGATCAGTCTGGAAAACAAAAAGTTCTAAATGTGCTCGTTTAGCAAGACAGTAAAACACAACTATACAACCTAAATTTATTTTTGGAGACTTGAACGTGCAAAGAAGTTAAAAGAGCCAATAAATGGTTTGTTGCCAAGACATTGTGTGCATAACACAACCCACAGAATAAAAATGTACATATATTATTGCAGTATGACTCAAAGCGACACTTTCTGTTCCTGAAAAATTCCCGTTACAGGATCAGCAATTAAGATTCTGCACATACGTCTCTGTAAATCCTCAAAATAGGCACATATTAGTCACTGCCTGCCTTTATGTGGGTTTCTATTGCATCATCCAGCCACACCACTGAGACATGGATGCTTACTGACCAGCGCACTAATAACATGTTATTACAGGTTCATACTGTGCACAAAATATAATAAATAAATGTGTAAGACATGTATTTATCAACATAATTCAAATATCACTTTGTTGTAATCTAGACGATGCAGTTGCTGTTTACTTTTTTGTTAAAAAAAATTAAAACATCTGATGTGATTTTTAAGAATATGTTTAAGTTTGAAATAGAGGAATAAAAGATGACAATGAAAAAAGATCAGTTTTCTCTTTATCACCAGAATTGTGACCACAGGCCTTCAAGGTGGCAGTAATTAAACCGCTACTTAAAAAGCCATCACTGACCCAGCTGTCTTAGCTAATTATAGGCCAATCTCCAACCTTCCTTTTGTCTCCAAAATCCTTGAGAGAGTAGTTGTAAAACAGCTAACTGATCATCTGCAGAGGAACGGTTTATTTGAAGAGTTTCAGTCAGGTTTCAGAATTCATCACAGTACAGAAACAGCATTAGTGAAGGTTACAAATGATCTTCTTACAGCCTCTGACAGTGGACTCATCTCTGTGCTTGTCCTGTTGGACCTCAGTGCAGCTTTGATACTGTTGACCATAACATTTTATTACAGAGATTAGAGCATGCCATAGGTATTAAAGGTACTGCACTGCAGTGGTTTGAATCATACTTATCTAACAGACTTCAATTTGTTCATGTAAATGGGGAGCTTCTTCACACACTAAGGTTAATTATGGAGTTCCACAGGGTTCTGTGCTAGGACCAATTTTATTTACATTGTACATGCTTCCCTTAGGCAGTATTATTAGAAAGCATTGCATCAATTTTCATTGTTATGCAGATGATACTCAGCTTTATCTATCCATGAAGCCAGATGACACACATCAGTTAGTTAAACTGCAGGAATGTCTTAAAGACATAAAGGCCTGGATGACCTCTAATTTCCTACTTCTAAATTCAGATCAAACTGAAGTTCTTGTACTCGGCCCCACAAATCTTAGAAGCACAGTGTCAAACCAGATACTTACTCTGGATGGCATTACTTTGGCCTCCAGTAACACTGTGAGAAATCTTGGGAGTCATTTCTGACCAGGATATTTTCTGGACCACAGAGCAATGGAAGAAGGTGGTCTGCTCTGGTGAATCACATTTTCTTTTACATCACGTGGACGGTCTGGGACAGGAGCTATTGTACAACTGAAAGAGCTTAACACGCATAAAAATGCGGTGATGGCTAACAAATTGCATGACTAGCAAACCCCAGAATTATAAATCAAATTCAAATGGTGCAGCTGGACGGTGTTTTTCCCCTGTGGGTGTTTTATGCACTCGATGCAGAATTTTCACTTTCTGTTCCCAAAACCTGTTACTGCACCTTCCACTGAGAGAAACTGCTTATAAATATGTATCAGTCATTTGGAGTGTTTGCATCTTCTGACTGCTGCCTGAAGGCAACATTTAGTTTATGAACTTATAAAGACACAAAAGAAAACATAAATACTGTAACTATGAGACTGCACGTGATCGTTCCACTGTGTGCTCTGCTCACCATCACAGTGCAGGTAAGGAATAATGACGGCTTCATTTAAATAGCAAATGCCTCTTCTATAATTCCTTGTAAAACTGTGGTAGAATTTCTAATGCAGAGCTTTTCCACTTCAGGAACATCCGAATGGAAAGTGTGCATGTGTGCTGAGTAACTCAGAGAGGGCATTCCCTCATGAAAAACTCAGGAGAGTTGAAAGCAGTGCCTCAGATTGCAACAGGAACATCACCCCACAGAAGGTGACCTGCCCTGTGATTCTAACCCTCACACAGTGCGACTGTCTAATCTCTGCTGTGCCTGCAGACGGTGGAGCTGGAGAGTCTGCTGCTGGGGCTGGAGCAACGTCTTGCACAGCTGCACAAAGATGTGCAGATCCTGGAGAAGGAGGATGACGGGGAGCTGTACGGAGTCCTCAGCCTGTATGTCATAGAGAATGAAATGACTGAGATCAAACTGCTGCTGGACAAGCTCAACAGCACCACCCTGGGACACCAGCTCCTCACTGCTAACACCTCTCAGCAGGTAGATTCATGAGCACGTGCTGCAAAACCATAAAGATACATTTACTTTTTCACTGTCCTCTATTATAGACTATGTTTACAGTACTGTGATATTAAACATATGCTGCATATTCACTGCTGTCAGTTTACTTTTGCTATAACAAATCATATTTCTCTGTTCTGCTCCACGTTCTCAGCTGGAGAACCTAAAAACAGAGATGGAGGAGCTGGAGAAGTTCGACAGCATGCAGGTGATAAAGGGACAACAAGCCATCAGGAGTCTGACCACAGACCTGGACAGCTGCAAATGGGAACTGGGGGTGCTTTCCCAGCTTCCCCAGGGTGAGTCTAATAACCACAATAACCTCTGTTTTTGTTGTTAGGGCAGCAGCGCTGGGTGGATGGGGTGGATGATGGCTGTGTGTGGTCATGGAGCTCATTGCAGTGTCTCCACCATAAAGTGATACTTCACATTGGTGCAGAGTGCAATAAATCCACATACATACAGTGGCAGGCAGGCCCCTTTGAGTCCAGGAACAAGCTCATCATGCATCAATATAACGAATTTCTGCCCCCCCCACACACACACACACCAAAAACAGCATTCATTTCACTGACAGCAACATTTAATACATCTGTGTCTCACCTTCTAGTTCACATATAAATATCAGCATGTTTTAGAGAAAATGAAAGCTCCATGTAGATGAAGTGTTTGTTTTTCTGCTCTCAGGCACTCCTAAAATAAATATGAATATAATAAATTAACATACAACATTTTAACCTCTTCACATCCAGTAGTTCACCTGCAGTCCATGTCGGGCTTAGCTTTGGTTTGGTTTCCTTCAGGTACCTGTCCTCGCAGCCGGATCTTTAACGTCACCGGGCCGGTGTTCTTCACAGCCGGGCAGTATCCCGGCTTGTATCCTTATGGAGCCTGGGGCCGTGATCCCAAACCAGAGAAAGGGAAAGAGAACTGGTACTGGCTGGTGATGATGACTTCCAATAACAGATACTCCAACTATGTTCGTTTTTACTCCAGTCTGAGAACGCTCACCGTGGGAGTGAGCGTCTCAGGTAAGGAACTGCTGCGTACTGTCACAGCTACATGCTTTGGTGCGTGTGTTACTGAATGTAAATGAGACTGACAATGACTGCAATAACTGACAATACTGGAAACTTCAATTATGTGAGTGAAATTTTTGGAGGATTGGCAATATTCTATTTGTGGTTCCTGTCAATAAATAACACGAAGGACCAAAACATTGTATCACAGGATTTTCTGTCTGATGGAGACAAATATTAAAACAACAATATAAACAATGTTATGCAGTTATTCTTCACTAGCTGTGCATATTTTATAGTAAGTAAAAATGTATTTGTATAGCACATTTCAGCCGCAAGGCAATTCAAAGTGCTTTACATCATAAGAACATCAAACAAATGTGCAGTAAAATCATTAAAAGCATTAAAAACATCAAGTTTTGAATGTATGTATTATGTAGCGTATTGTCAAGCATTAAACTTTATTACTTTCTCTAACAAAACCAACCCTTCATACTTACGTGTCCTCCTCCCCGTCTCACCTCTTCTTCTGCTTTATTTGTCTCCAAGGCAACGTTGAGATCCACCCCTCAAACCCAGCCACCAACACCATCCAGGGTCCAAACAACGTTCTGTATGGAGGCGCTTTGTACTACAACTGTTACAACAGAGATGCTGTGTGTAGATTCAACTTCACCACCAGAAGTGTCTCCACCGTAGAGCTACACAAAGACACCAGGTGTTCTCCACAGCTTTGTCTTGAGCTCATTACTGCAGGAAAATGTAGAATTTAGAGTTTCTCAAACATGAACATGATAATCACTTTTTATGTGTAAAACATTCACTTCTGTTAACCAGGTATAACTCCAAGGCTAACTTCTGCCACCTTGATAAATGCTATCCATACACTGACCTGGACCTGGCAACTGATGAATCTGGTGTTTGGGTGATCTTCACGACCGCCCTGGACTTTGGCAACATCATACTGTCCAAGGTGGAGGACGGTGAACCACCAGTGCTTGGAAAAACCTGGCAAACATCAGTCTACAAGCAGGCAGTGACCAACACCTTCATGGCCTGCGGCGTCCTCTACGCCACACGCTACGTCAACGAAGAAGTGGAGGAGATCTTTTACTCGTTCAGCACCGTGACGGGGAAGGAGAGGTTCAGCATGGGCATCTTCATCAACAAGATTTCTCCCAACATCCAGGCCCTGAACTACAGCCCTGTGGACCAGATGCTATACGCCTACTGTGACTCCAAGATGGTTTCCTACAAGATGTTCTTCGAGTAAATTCAAATTCTAAAAAATTTACTGATTTCTATAAAACACTAAGTTCAAATCCCTGCTCCAGTAAAACCAACATTCACCAAAGTCAGAAAAAAGTTCCAAAGTTTTTGGAAAAACCTTCATTTTCAAGGTAAATTTAAAATAAATGTATATTTAGCTAATTTCCAGAAACGGAAAAAGTCTTTTAGCCACATCTTTAACTGTAAAAGTAGAAATATTTTTTTCTCATGAGTCGTTATTCTCGTGTTGAGAGGATGCTTCATCTTTGTCATCTGTGTCTCTTCAGTGTGTGTCACAAATTCCTCATAAATACAGGAAAACAAATTTTGTTCAATCTGCTTTCTGCAGTTCATTTAAAGACAAGATCACCTGCAATAACTACATGGATAAAATCAAAGCATTTTTGCTTCTCCATAGTGGTATCTGCTATTATTCTATGGAAGATACCTGTGAATTTAATTTGTGTAACATTCTCGCTCATGAGTAATAGCCCGTAACCAAAAAGCTACCATGCAAAGTTCTCACCTGGCACTGGAAGGAACTGAGTCATGCTTAATGACACTTCAGCGCATAGGAAGCACCGGCACCCTACTCCTAAGTGGTTTACTGGTTACCTGCTGAATGTTAAGGGGTTAAGTATGTCAAGAGTCTGGTTGTTACAGACCGTGTGTGGTTTATGTGGAGAACCTAGATGCAGATGTCAGGAGACAGGTGGAGTTTAAAATTGAACCATTTAATCCAGCTGATAGCAAACATAAAGCTCAAAGGGGGAAAGCTGAAAACTAAAGAAACCAAAACTTTAAAAAATACATTAGAACTGGAAAAACACAGGGGCAGGGATGGCAAAGGACAAGAGGAGACAATGATCACACACACACACACACACACACACACAAAGAGGGAGATTAAGGAAAGTAGAGACAGCTGGGTAAATGACACACAACTGAACGTGAGGAAGCAAAACTAAAAGCACAACAAACACCAGCTCTAAATAAAACAGGAAGTGAGACAACCACACATGGAAAACACAGACACATGAATGAACTAAATACAGGAGACTTGGAACATTGGGGGGGGGGCTTAAACTCTGAGAATAACATCTGAGTTTGAAAGTTTGAAAGTCCAAAAACTCAAACCCACCCAGGATCAGGACAAGGTCATTATTTACAGCCATTATTTATGGTTCTGATGTTTGCAGTCAGTGTGGACACTGAATTACACAATAGGAGCGTTAGCATTGGCTGCTAACACTCCTGGTGAATGAAACCGCCTGCTCAGGCTCTTTTTCTTGTTTTGTTATGTTAACATAGCTGCCAGTAAGAAGCGTCAGATCAGCAGTGAGCCTGCAGGTACCCATCACTGTACAGATGGCTGTTGGTGGGACTGTAGCTCAGACTTCTCCTTCTCCAATGACAGAGGCCTAGCAAGCCGTCCTCTTTGCTTGTTGCAGTATTGAAAGCGTAGAACACCTAATGATGGCACACTGCAGGTGTTGAACAGCCTGGTTTCTGACGTCTGTGTCACATTGAAAGTTTTGGCTTCACCGTACCAAACTTACCACGTGATTACCATGGTTACCTAGAGTGACATTCACCTGCCTCGAAATCAACATCACTATTTAGTGGGTAGTCATGGTAACAACAGGGGAACTTGTTGCTGCTGACACAGACACACATACCTAGACACCACATTTTCCTGCTTCAGTGGCAGATCTGAGCAGTTCCTGCACTAAAATGATGCTGCATGACTTCTTTCAGGGATTCTGCACAGCTCTGAACTTTCTTCAAAAAGGTGTTCAACACCTGAGCAGGGAGCAGCCACATGGTGCAGTTTAGCTGGGACACGTGTGAGTTTACCTTCTTCTGAGATAGCACACACTGAGTGTGGCTAACATGTTGCTGTATACGTATATATTTTCTTATGGATACATCAGTGGGAGAGTAACTGACTGTGGCTTTTCAACCTTTTGCCACATTTCAGGCTTCAAACATAAAGATATAAAATTTTAATTTTTTGTGAAGAATCAACAACAAGTGGGACACAATCATGAAGTGGAATGAAATTTATTGGATGTGTCAAACTTTTTTAACAAATAAAAAACTGAAAAGTGGGGCGTGCAATATTATTCGGCCCCCTTGTGTTAATGCTTTGTAGCGCCACCTTTTGCTGCAATTACAGCTGCAAGTCTCTTGGGGTATGTCTCTATCAGTTTTGCACATCGAGAGACTGAAATTCTCGCCCATTCTTCCTTTCAAAACAGCTCGAGATCATATACCGTGCTTAAAAGGGAACACAGAATAAATTTGGTTATTGCTCAGACATTATAAACCACAGAATAAAAAAATTAATTTATTATTGCAATGAACAGCATTTTCTGTTCCTGAAACATTACCGTTACAGGATCTACAACTAAGATTCTGCATGCAAGTCTCTGCAACCCCCCCCCCCAACAAGCCATATATTAGTCACTGTCTTCCTTTATGTGGGTTTGTGTTGCATCATGCAGCCACAACACTGAGATATTCAATTTTCAATTCAATTCAATTTTATGAAAAGCATGACAAAAATTAACTAAGAAAAACTCTTATGCAGGACTTTTGTCAACTTCTTTGTTAAACTACAAACTCATTTTCTAGTTGTTTGCTGTAGTTTCTGAAGTGGAATAGTTTCTGTTCTTTTTCAGCTGTTCGGCACTTAGGGCTAGAGGTATATAAATTTAATGATATATGAATTTAATCATTTAATTCAGTTCAATTTTATTTATATAGCACCAAATCACAGCAAACAGTCGCCTCAAGGTGCTTTGTATTGTGGGTAAAGACCCTACAATGACACAGAGAAAACCCAACAGTCAAAGCGACCCCCTATGAGCAAGCACTTGGCGACAGTGGGAAGGAAAAACTGCCTTTTAACAGGAAGAAACCTCCAGCAGAACCAGGCTCAGGGAGGGGCAGTCATCTGCTGCGACCGGTTGGGGCTGAGTGGAGAGAGACAGGACAAAAGACATGCTGTGGAAGAGAGACAGAGATTAATAATAATGATTAAATACAGAGTGAAGTATAAACAAGTAAATAAGGTGAATGAGAAGAAACAGTGCATTATGGGACCCCCCTCAGCAGCCTAGGCCTATAGCAGCATAACTAAGGGGTGGTTCAGGGTCACCTGATCCAGCCCTAACTATAAGCTTGATCATAAAGGAAAGTTTTAAGCCTAATATTGAAAATAGAGTGTCACAGCTGGGTGCTGCAGGCAGGGCAGGGAGGACCTCAAAGCAGGACACAGGCAAGAGCGGATATGTACATAACACTTTTATTTAACACAACTCGAGAGAACCAACGCTGGATAGGAGCCAGCTACATGAAAACTAAACACTTGAAACCCGAAACTCAAAAACTCAAAAAACACTCAGCGCAAACGTTAACCTAAATGTATAGAGACTCAGGACCCAACAAAGGACAAAGACCAGGACAGACAATAAATACACGAGGGGAAATGAGGGGAGTGACAACAGGTGGGGAAACAGCTGAATACAAACATGCAGACGAGGCAGGGGGAAGCAAAACTAAATACAACACACAAGAAACAAGGCACTAACAAAAAAATACAGGAAGTGGAATTGAGGATCTAAACAATAAGAAACCATAAAACCTGAATCAGGGCCCCCGGCCCACAACCATGACATAGAGAGGGTGTCTGTCTCCTGAATCCAAGCTGGGAGCTGGTTCCACAGATGAGGGGCCTGAAAGCTGAAGGCTCTGCCTCCCATTCTACTTTTAAGTATCCTAGGAACCACAAGTAAGCCAGCAGTCTGAGAACGAAATGCTCTATTGGGGTGATACGGTACTATGAGGTCTTTGAGATAAGATGGGGCCTGATTATTCAAGACCTTGTATGTTAGGAGAAGGATTTTAAATTCTATTCTAGATTTAACAGGGAGCCAATGAAGAGAAGCCAATATGGGAGAAATCTGCTCTCTCTTTCTAGTCCCTGTCAGTACTCTAGCTGCAGCATTTTGGATCAGCTGAAGGCTTTTCAGGGAGTTTTTAGGACAGCCTGATAATAATGAATTACAATAGTCCAGCCTAGAAGTAATAAATGCATGGATTAGCTTTTCAGCATCAGTCTGAGAAAGGATGTTTCTAATTTTATAAATATTGCGCAGGTGTAAAAAAGCCGTCCTACATATCTGTTTAATATGTGCATTGAAGGACATATCCTGGTCAAAAATGACTCCAAGATTTCTCACAGTGTTACTGGAGGCCAAAGTAATGCCATCCAGAGTAAGTATCTGGTTTGACACCATGTTTCTAAGATTTGTGGGGCCGAGTACAAGAACTTCAGTTTAATCTGAATTTAGAAGCAGGAAATTAGAGGTCATCCAGGCCTTTATGTCTTAAAGACATTCCTGCAGTTTAACTAACTGATGTGTGTCATCTGGCTTCATGGATAGATAAAGCTGAGTATCATCTGCATAACAATGAAAATGTATGCAATGCTTTCTAATAATACTGCCTAAGGGAAGCATGTATAATGTAAATAAAATTGGACCTAGCACAGAACCCTGTGGGACTCCATAATTAACCTTAGTGTGTGAAGACGACTCCCCATTTACATGAACAAATTGGAGTCTATTAGACAAATATGATTCAAACCACTGCAGTGCAGTACCTTTAATACCTATGGCATGCTCTAATCTCTGTAATAAAATGTTATGATCAACAGTATCAAAGCTGCACTGAGGTCCAACAGGAAAAGCACAGAGATGAGTCCACTGTCAGAGGCTGTAAGAAGATCATTTGTAACCTTCACTAATGCTGTTTCTGTACTGTGATGAATTCTGAAACCTGACTGAAACTCTTCAAATAAACCGTTCCTCTGCAGATGATCAGTTAGCTGTTTTACAACTACTCTTTCAAGGATTTTGGAGAGAAAAGGAAGGTTGGAGATTGGCCTATAATTAGCTAAGACAGCTGGGTCAGTGATGGCTTTTTAAGTAGCGGTTTAATTACTGCCACCTTGAAGGCCTGTGGTCACAATTCTGGTGATAAAGAGAAAACTGATCTTTTTTCATTGTCATCTTTTATTCCTCTATTTCAAACTTAAACATATTCTTAAAAATCACATCAGATGTTTTAATTTTTTTTAACAAAAAAGTAAACAGCAACTGCATCGTCTAGATTACAACAAAGTGATATTTGAATTATGTTGATAAATACATGTCTTACACATTTATTTATTATATTCTGTGCACAGTATGAACCTGTAATAACATGTTATTAGTGTGCTGGTCAATAAGCATCCATGTCTCAGTGGTGTGGCTGGATGATGCAATAGAAACCCACATAAAGGCGGGCAGTGACTAATATGTGCCTATTTTGAGGATTTACAGAGACGTATGTGCAGAATCTTAATTGCTGATCCTGTAACGGGAATTTTTCAGGAACAGAAAGTGTCGCTTTGAGTCATACTGCAATAATATATGTACATTTTTATTCTGTGGTTTGTGTTATGCACACAATGTCTTGGCAACAAACCATTTATTGGCTCTTTTAACTTCTTTGCACGTTCAAGTCTCCAAAAATAAATTTAGGTTGTATAGTTGTGTTTTACTGTCTTGCTAAACGAGCACATTTTTGAGAGAAAAGGAAGGTTGGAGATTGGCCTATAATTAGCTAAGACAGCTGGGTCAGTGATGGCTTTTTAAGTAGCGGTTTAATTACAGCCATCTTGAAGGCCTGTGGTACATAGCCAACTAATAAAGACAGATTGATCATATTTAAGATTGAAGCATCAATAATTGGAAAGACTTCATTGAACAGTCTAGTAGGAATGGGATCTAATAAACATGTTGATGGTTTGGAGGAAGTAACTATTGAAGTTAACTCCAAAAGATCAACTGGAGCCAAAGAGTCTAAACAAATACCAGCAGTGCTGAAAGCAGCCGAACATGATATGAATGCTCAGTGACCAGCACACTGTAATAACATGTTATTACAACAGGTTTAGGTACCTGTACAGAGTTTTCTCTGATTATGACTCAATAAATAAAGGTTTAAGACCTGTCTTTGTCGTATCACTGCAGACAACATACTATCATTTGGTCTTTTGTTCAGACAGCTAAAACACAATCTTGAGTGCAAATGCACATCTGCGTCACTACACATCACACACACACACACAGGTATGCTGTATATATCTATACATATACTATATATAGCAGCTGGATATATATACTATGCTACACACGTCAAAGGGATAAATAAAGGGAGCACTTAAACAACACAATATAACTCCAAGTAAATCAAACCTCTGTGAAATCAAACTGTCCACTTATGAAGCAACACTGATTGACAATCAGTTTCACATGCTGTTGTGCAAATGGAATAGACAACAGGTGGAAATTATTGGCAATTAGCAAGACACACTCAATAAAGGAGTGGTTCTGCAGGTGGGGACCACAGACCACTTCTCAGTACCTATGCTTTCTGGATGATGTTTTGGTCACTTTTGAATGTTGGTGGTGCTTTCACACTCGTGGTAGCATGAGACGGACTCTACAACCCACACAAGTGGCTCAGGTAGTGCAGCTCATCCAGGATGGCACATCAATGCAGCCTGTGGCAAGAAGGTTTGCTGTGTCTGTCAGCGTAGTGTCCAGAGGCTGGAGGCGCTACCAGGAGACAGGCCAGTACACCAGGAGACGTGGAGGAGGCCGTAGGAGGGCAACAACCCAGCAGCAGGACCGCTACCTCCGCCTTTGTGCAAGGAGGAACAGGAGGAGCACTGCCAGAGCCCTGCAAAATGACCTCCAGCAGGCCACAAATGTGCATGTGTCTGCACAAACGGTTAGAAACCGACTCCATGAGGATGGTATGAGGGCCTGACGAGGGATCTGCTGCCTGCAACATCCTTCAGCATGACCGGTTTGGCAGTGGGTCAGTAATGGTGTGGGGTGGCATTTCTTTGGAGGGCCGCACAGCCCTCCATGTGCTCGCCAGAGGTAGCATGACTGCCATTAGGTACCGAGATGAGATCCTCAGACCCCTTGTGAGACCATATGCTGGTGCGGTTGGCCCTGGGTTCCTCCTAATGCAGGACAATGCTAGACCTCATGTGGCTGGAGTGTGTCAGCAGTTCCTGCAAGATGAAGGCATTGAAGCTATGGACCGGCCCAGCCCATTCCCCAGACCTCAATCCAGGCCTCCATTGGTTAATAAATTTGCTTTCCATTGATGATTTTTGTTTGATTTTGTTGTCAGCACATTCAACTTTGTAAAGAACAAAGTATTCAATGAGAATATTTCATTCATTCAGATCTAGGATGTGTTATTTGAGTGTTCCCTTTATTTTTTTGAGCAGTGTACATACATTATATTACCAAAAGTATAGTATTCTCAGGTGTTCCAGTCCCTTCCACAGGTGTATAAACCAGGACCTAGGCATGCAGACTGCTTCTACAAACATCAGTGAAAGAATGGGTCGCTCTCAGGAGCTCAGTGAACTCCAGCGTGGTACCGTGATAGGATGATACCTGTGCAACAAGTCCGGTCACTGCTAAATATTCACAGTCAGCTGTTAGTGGGATTATAACAAAGTGGAAGTGATTGGGAACGACAGCAACTCAGCCATGAAGTGGTAGGCCACGTAAAATCACAGAGTGGGGTCAGTGGATGCTGAGGGTCATAGCGCACAGAGGTCACCAACTTTCTGCAGAGTCAATCACTACAGACCTCCAACCTTCATGTGGCCTTCAGATCAGCTCAAGAACAGTGAGAGAGAGCTTCATGGGATGGGTTTCCATGGCAGCTGCATCCAAGCCTTCCATCACCAAGCTCAATGCAGAGCGTCGGATGCAGTGGTGTAAAGCACGCCGCCACTGGACTCTAGAGCAGTGGGGACGTGTTCTCTGGAGGGATGAATCACACTTCTCTTCTTTCTGTTTATCTCTGGTCCCTGATGTTTCCCTTTGTCATGTTCTGCGTGTTCCTGGTCCTGTCCCTTCCTGTTTTATTTTGGTAGTCTTGTGGTCCCTGTGCGTTGTATTCGGTTTTGCTCCCTTCTGTTTGCCTGATTGTGTCACCTGTGTTCCCTCCTGTTTTCTATTCCCTCGTCAGTTCCTCCTGTGTATTTAAGCCCTTGGTTTTCCTTTGTTCTTTGTTCGGGTCCTTGTCTTTTCATCCGTTTGATGACCGCTGTGTGCTTAGTTTCCTGGTTTTCGAGTATTCTGGTATTTCAAGGTTTCGAGTTTAGTTTTGTTTAGCTGGCCCTGCCCAGCATCTGCCCTTCGTTAAATAAAGTGTTTGAGACCATCCGCTCTTGCCTGCGTCCTGCTCTGGGGTCCTCCCTGTCTTCCCAGCACCAGCCGTGACAGTTTGGTGGTTGCCATGGGAACGGTACCTGTCTGACTGCATTGTGTAAAGTTTGGTGGAGGGGTGTTATGGTGTGGGGGTGTTTTTCAGGAGTTGGGCTTGGGTCCAGGTATGGCCTCATGCTACCAGCAGTGACACTGACCCTAGCCAAATGCAGAACTAGTAAAAAACAGTGAGCAAAGATGAGGAGGGAAAAATGTGAGTGTAACACCATTCCTGTTTGGGGGGGTGTCTCATTGTTGCCGCTCTAGTGCACCTGTTAATGTCATGAACACCAAAGCAGCTGAAACTGATCAACACCCCACTCTGATACTTACTGACCACATCAGCATCACAGAGGTTTAATGACTTGAGGCTGAACTCTGATTAAAAACTGTTCCTTTAATTTCTTTGAACGGTGAATGACAAATGAGGCCTAAACTATTTAACCAGTGAATCCCCCCAAACAAATACATATCCCGTATCCTGTATGAATCCCGTCTGTCTGCAATAAGAATGAAGTCGGCACCACTGTAGCACAGACTGTACATATGATAGAGTTGAAAGAGCTTAGTGTGCACAAAATGCAGCAGTGGCTGAAACATTGCATGAATAACAAAACACAGAATTAAAAATTCAATTTACGTGGTGCAGTTGTGGTTTTATTCTGTGGCCATTTTATGCAGTCAGTGCAGAAAAATCACTTTCTGTTCCTGAAGAGATTAAAATAGAGCCATGTGTCAGTCACTGTTCCCCTCATTGGGATTCTTTGTGCGAGTGTGGTGAATTCCTCTGAGTCAGTGCTGATCACCAACATTATGTTTTGTCCCAGCATAAACTTTACTGTGTGTGGCATAAAATATGTTGTAAACGGTCTATTTTTGTGTTGTATCTTCACTACATTAGTTATGCTGCAATGGGCCTAGGCTGTGTGTGTGTGTGTGGGGGGGGTCACATCATGCAGTGTTTCTTCTTACTCACCTCTTTTCACTCTGTTTATACTTCACTCTGTATTTAATCATTATTATTAATCTCTGCCTCTCTTCCACAGCATGTCTTTTGTCCTGTCTCTCTCCCCTCAGCCCCCCTCAGCAGATGACTGCCCCTCCCTGAGCCTGGTTCTACTGGAGGTTTCTTCCTGTTAAAAGGGAGTTTTTCCTTCCCACTGTCACCAAGTGCTTGCTCATAGGGGGTTGTTTTGACTGTTGGGTTTTCGCTCTAATTATTGTAGGGTCTTTACCCACAATACAAAGTGCATTGAGGCGACTGTTGTGATTTGGTGCTATATAAATAAAATTGAACTGAATTAAATGATTAAATTCATATATCATTAAATTTATATACCTCTAGCCCTAAGTGCCGAACAGCTGAAAAAGAACAGAAACTATTCCACTTCAGAAACTACAGCAAACAACTAGAAAATGAGTTTGTAGTTTAACAAAGAAGTTGACAAAAGTCCTGCATAAGAGTTTTTTCTTAGTTAATTTTTGTCATGCTTTTCATGAAATCATGAACATTTTTCAGTTTGAACATTTACACAAGCAAACAGAGAACAGGGCGATACATGAAACACACACCCACTTCCTCACATGCAGAGGTTAGTGGGAGTGTTCAGTGAGTCAGATGCTGCTGTGTTATAATCAAAGAGTTGAGAGGCGCTCTGCTGCAGCTCTGCTCTCTAATACACCATGAAGCTGTGTGTGATGGTTCAGCTGTGCGCTCTGCTCACCCTCACCCAGGAGGTAAGAGACACTGAGGCTCTTCTGTAAATGAAAAAAATATGCTTTTTAAACAAAATTAAAATGGGAAAATAATAAGAATAAATAATAAAAATGCACAGTTTAGTTCACTTTCTTATAAATGAACATTTCAGGCGCCTGCACGAGAAAAGTGCGCTTGTGAGCTGAGTAGCAGAGAGAAGCCATTCCCTCACGAAAAACTCAGGCGTGTCAAAGCCAACGCATTAGACTGCAACAGCAACATCACCCCACAGAAGGTAACGTGTCTTTGAACGCCAAACTCATGCTGAGCATCTCCATCCGCGTTTAATCTCTGCTGTGTCTGCAGACGGTGGAGCTGGAGAGTCTGCTGCTGGGGCTGGAGCGCCGCCTTGCACAGCTGCCAAAGATGTGCAGATCCTGGAGAAGGAGGATGACGGGGAGCTGTACGGAGTCCTCAGCCTGGATGTCATAGAGAGTGAAATGACTGAGATCAGACTCCTGATCGACAGCTTAACAGCACCGCCCTGGGACACCAGCTCCTCACTGCTAACACCTCTCAGCAGGTAGATGCACAGCCACAGGCTGCAAAGCCATAAAGATCATTTACCTTTCACTGTCCTCTCTATCGACTATGTTTACAGTACTGTGATATTAAACATATGCTGCACATTCACTTCTGCTTATCAAATCATATTTCTCTGTTCTGCTCCACGTTCTCAGCTGGAGAACCTAAAAACAGAGATGGAGGAGCTTTACTTTTAGCTTTTCTTTTCCTAAAAATAACCAGATTTTACAAAGTTGTAAAAACCTGCGAGTATGATTTTGGGATTTCTGGGTTTCTTTTCAGAATCAGAGACATAAGAAGAGACTTTGTCCCCACAAATCAATATCTGATACGTGTTTACATTTGGAGGAAAAGATAAGCTAAACACACATAATTTTATTTTATTTATACAGTTAGTCATTGTTTAAATCATTTTAATATCCAAAATATTTGCAATAATTACAGTAAATTGATTTAGGCATCTTTAGCAGACACAAGAGTGTTTATAATTTATAAATATTTGTAGCTTATGAGTTGTAAATAATTTGAGAGATTAAAAACAGTATTAGAAACAAAACTTCCCAAGATAAAAACTGTGAAATAGAAATAACTGGTAAGAAACACACATTCATTATGGATCCACTTCTGTGTTCATGTGTATTTTATAGCAACTTTTCATTGTTATCAGTTTCCTTGTTCCTGTTTTTATTCACTAACAGAAACAAAGTTCCACAAACCCAGTCAGAAATATATTTGTGACCTCTGAATGAAGCACTGTGACGGCTGTGATGGAGCTGAGCTGTCTCAGTGATGGAGGTTCACCTGCTGACTGATGCCGCCTCTCTGTCAGGAATCACGGACAGCTTTGAACAGCTGATTATCTGTTACCCTGGAACGTCACAGCAGCTCTTTTAACTTAATAACCTGAGATCCTGAGAAATGTTTCAGGCTGCTTTAACTGCTGCTCATTATCATTACTATTAAATATAGCACACACAGACACAACAGCAAGGCTGCTGAAAACAAACAGATGAAAGTATGATTATTAGTGAGGATGTGAGTTTTCCTCTTGTGGCCAATTATATTTTTCATCAGTCATCGTGTGCATAATTGAGCACATTTAACTTTGCTTCCATCTAGTGGCAGAAAAGGAACCTGAGCAGCAGCTGAGGGAGAAATAGCTGAACTGTAAAGAAAATCCAGAGCTTACCTGAACTTTACCTTCTTCTGCCTGCAAGCAGGCTGAAATGGTTACATTGTGAACAGGTTCTTATTCTAAATTATACAAACTGAATGATTTTGAAAAAGATGCTCACCATAACATATCTGTCGATTTAAAAAAAAACCATATATGTATTTTTATAGTTTGACCTTTTGAATAATTCCATCCATCCATCCACTTCTGCTTATCCGGGTCACGGGGCAGGAGCCTAAGCAGAGAAGCTCAGGCTTCACTCTCCCCAGCCACCTCCACCAGCTCATCCAGAGGCACCCCAAGGTGTTCCCAGGCCAGCCGAGAGATATATCTCCCCAGTGTGTCCTGGGCTCACCACGGGGCCTCCTCCCGGCCCCGGAGGAGGCCCCGTGGTAGACCCACGTGATTTTGAATAATTACTACAGTAATAACTAACTCTAGTTGATGAGATTTGATCAGTGTGACGTATTCTACTCTTCTGCTGTCCCTCAGCTGCAGGCCCAGAAAGCAGAGATGCTAGAGCTGCAGAAGTTCGACACCATGCGCGTGATCGAGGGACGACTAGTCAACACTGATCTGAGCGTGAAATTACTCAAGTGTAACAAAGACCTGAACACAACTGTCGCACCCACCGAGCCTCCACAGGGTGAGTCTGACAACCACAATCCGGGGTAGGTGGGTGGGGGCTGGAGGGGTTAATAAACTTATTTTGTAAATTTATATTGTCGGCTAACATAAAATTAGTTTTGTGCGCACCAGTGTGACTGATATTTTGCTGGAGTAAAATCATATGTGTGCAGATCTGAAAACATCCATTAAAGTGTCACTTCAAAGATGAGATCAAATGAGAAGCACTGATGCCAAAAATTACTGTGTTACAGCAGCCCAAACATGAAAAACTAAAGAAAATTAATAAATCAATATCACAGTAAAGATAAACAAAAATACATGAAATAATTATTCACTTATATTACACAATTATAGAGAAGTAAAAAAGAGAAGTACTGACTAAATCAAAAATCTAAATATGACACCATAAGGAGCACAGATTTAAATAAGTGCAGGTCTTTGTATTATGAGTTTCCTCCACTCAGTAAAAGAAGCTTTATGACTAAACGAGCACGGCCTGTTTGGAAGGGTTGCCAGGAGAGAGCCTCTGTGACATTAATTCAGTTCAATTCAACTTTATTTATATAGCACCAAATCACAACACACACTCGCCTCAATGTACTTTATATTGTCGATAAAGACCCTACAATAATTAGAGAGGAAACTCAACAGTTAAAACGACCCCCTATGAGCAAGCACGCTGCGAGCAGTGGGAAGGAAAAACTCCCTCTTAACAGGAAGAAACCTCCGGCAGAACCAGGCTCGGGGAGGGGCAGTCATCTGCTGAGATTGGTTTCTCAGGCCCTGTTAATGTAAATGCAGTAAAAGCAAACCCAATATCCACTGAAAATTATACAAATCATTCTCTTTAAAAGGCTAGATATGATGAAGTTACTTCATGAAAGTAAATGAGCTATAAGAGCAGCAGCTCAGAGGAGCACTGATACACATTCTTGACTTCCCCTCAGGTACCTGTCCACGCAGCCGGCTTCTTAACGTCACCGGGCCAAGGGTCTACACAGCAGGAGAGTACCCTGGCTCGTATTCTTATGGAGCCTGGGGTCGTGATCCCAGACCAGAGCAAGGCAAAGAGAGCTGGTATTGGCTGGTGATGATGACTTCCAATAACAGATACGCCCACTATGTTCCGTCTTTACTCCAGTCTGAGCGCTCTCATCATTGGAGTGAGCGCCCCAGGTAAGGAACTGCTCCGTCTCCTAATGGAGTCGTTCATTAAATCTTAGTCATTCATTCTGGAGGTTTGCTGTAGTTTGTGTTACTGAAGGTGAATGGGAAGGACAGGTTAAAGAAGATGAAGTCAGTTTGTTGGGTAGATCTACCTGGTTGGAGGCGTGCAGCTCCAAATCCGGTTATGCAGATCTTTACAAAAGTTAATGTGCACTTTATTTATTTTTAAAAACAGCACAGACTCCGTAGGTTTTTCAAATTTTACTTATATTGGTGGACTGACAGTTGTTTCTTGAAGCAGGATGGGACTTACTTGTGATCAGTATTACCAGTATTTACCAACCAGTGCTTGTCCCAGTATGCACCTGTACTGGTACATGTTCCAGTCCCAGTTGTGTCTTTGTTCCTTCTGAGAAATTGTTATATAGTTTACTTATATTTACTCCTCCCTATCTTTCTTCTTCTACTTTTTCCAGGTAACATCCAGATCCATTCCTCAAACCCAGCCACGAACACCGTCCAGGGTCCGAACAACGTTCTGTACGGAGGTGCTTTGTACTACAACTGTTACAACAGAGATGCTGTTTGTAGATTCAACCTCACCACTAAAGCTGTTACCACCTTACAACTGCCCAAAGGGACCAGGTTTGTTGCGCAGCTAGAGGCCTAGAGTTTGAAACAAACTATGGCAGAAACATTCACTTCTGTTCTCTGTTACCCAGGTATAACTCCAAAGGTAACTTCTGCCACCTTGAAGAATGCTATCCATACACCGACCTGGACCTGGCAACAGATGAGTCCGGCGTCTGGGTGATCTACACCACCAACCAGGACTACGGCAACTTGGTCCTGTCCAAGGTGGAGGAGGGTGAACCGCCGATTCTTGGAAAACTTGGCGCACTTCAGTCTACAAGCAAGCGGTGACCAACACCTTCATGGCCTGTGGCGTCCTCTATGCCACACGTTACATTAACAGGGGGATGGCGGCGACCTTTTACTCCTTCAACACCGCTGACGGGCACTGAGAGCTTCAACATCGGCATCTTCATCAACAAAATGTCTCCCAACATCCAAGCCCTGAATTACAGCCCTGTGGACCAGATGCTACACGCCTACTGTGACTCCAACATGGTTTCCTACAAGATGTTGTTTGGATAAATTAGTATGTTGATTCTTTTTTGCAAAATTGATTGAAGTCAATCAATGCCTGAATTCAAATAACTGCTCCAGAAAACTTGGTATAGCCTATTCAATCTGTACAGGATTTTACATGGTAAATGATCCCAATGTATTTGAGCACTATGTTAATTCTGTCAGTGCCAATAAAAGGTTCACCTTTTTTTTTATTATTCAATAAAATTAATAATTTCTACATCAGTGTTTTTTTTATGTTCAGGGTTAGGTTAGAAGTACAAATATCATTGTTGTTCTGACATTTGTGGGGGCACATTTGCAGTGATGTGACACGAGTAATGTTACAGCATTTTGTAACTGCTCTCCACCAAAGCACCTCTCCTCTTTACTCTGTGCATGAAATCCTGGTGTAACGTCACCATCTGCAGGTGGCGTCATAGAAACACACAGACTCCGCAACTGGCGCCTGACAAAGCACGGGGGGGGCTCATATGCTGATTGGCTGCACCTCATAAACTGAAGGTTTTGGAGAGCAGGTGGGTGGGGCTCTGTCTTTCCTCACCAACATCAAAAAGATGGAGGAGTTGAAAAAGCAGCGTGCGCCCAGAATGAAGCCTGAAGATAAAGTTTATCTGAGGCTCAGGTTTGGATTTATTTGTACCTGCAGGCAGATTTCTTTTTGTTATGTAAAAATAATGCCAGTAAAGGATCTCAGTCTTATTGTTGCTGAAGACTTTATTAAGATTCTGATGTGTCCATTCAGTGTTGCTGAACTACATTATTTTAGAAGAACCTTTACAGCATACATGATATACCTTTAGCATTAGCATTGCCTGCTAACACTGCTGTTGCATAAAATAATCTTGTTGCGGTTTTCTTGCTGAGTCATGTGACCACAACTCTCCATGAAGCGTCCTATCGGAAGTGGACCTGGTAGGCCAGCAAGTATCCATCGTTGTACATGTAGAGCTGCCGGTTGGTGGGGTTGTAGCTCAGACTGGCCACTCCTTTAGCGACCTTCTCCATCGGCAGTGCTAGCCAGTTGTCCTCTTTGCCTGTGGCGGTGTCGAAGGCGTAGAACACCTCCTCGCGATACTCGTTAACGTAACGAGTCGCGTACATCACACCGCACACCATGAAGGCATTGCTCACCGCCTTCTTGAACAGCCTGGTTTCCCACGTCTGTGTCACGTTGAGGGTCTTGGCCTCGCTGTCCCACAGCAGGCGGCTGACCACGAGGTTACCGTGGTTGCCTACGGTGGCATACAGAGCCCACAGTCCCGTTTCATCTGCCTCCACATCCACATCACTGTTGAGCCGGCAGTCGTAGTAACAGTAGGGGAACTTGTTGTTGAAGCCCACCCCGGTGCCTGGAAGGGTGACCCGTTTGACCTCGTTGGTCTTCAGGTCGTATCGGCAGACGTCTGCGGAGCGGTAACAGTTATAGTACAGAGCCTCGCCATACAGCACGGCACTCGGACCCTCAATGGCGTTGGGGTGGCTGTACGATGAGGCGAAGGTAAACTCTCTGTGGTTTGTTGAGGCCATGAAGTCTTCGTAGGTCTGGTATATTCGCACGGTGTTCCCCCAGATGTGGCTGCTGAGCAGAGGCTGAACCCAGTGTTTCTGCCCCTCGCTGTCCATCTGGGCTTGTTTGCCCCACGAACCCGAGATGTAGCTTTTACCATAGGGACTGACCTTAGTCGTGACTGGGTTGCTGATGTTGGTGATCAGGCCCTTAAGACAGTATCTGTCCCAGGCCTGGAAACAGAGAGAGGCGAGGGAAAGCCAAGTGATGATTTCAGAAATTTAAAATTAGAATCACTGCCAGCCTAACCCGTACACAGAAAGAATTATTTACTGAAAAAGGAAACAGCTGCATGTTCATACATTTTCTGCACATGCCAAACATCAGACCAGAATCATTCTGTTGGATTTTTGTTATTTCAATCACAGTTACATGACAGTGTGGTATTGGATAATAAAAAGGAGTGCCTTGGACACATTCTTTCTCCATTCCCCTCCACAAAGCAATACGTAACTGAACGAAGTACAGTAACATAACA
>JAMQGT020002909.1:0-62166 GCA_024447675.2 Pterophyllum scalare | reverse complement strand
AAAAACATATTTTTATAAAAATTACATACTGCAGCTTTAATCTGTATCAGAGAGAAACTTACTGTCAATGATTGTTTGACATTTTTTCAGTTTTACACATTTAGCTGTGTGGTTTTGAAATAGCGCCCATTTTTACAAAGATTGTTGTTGGTTTAAAAACAACATAACTTTATGTATTGTTTATGAAAGGCAGAGAACAGTTAAGACTACTGTGATGAACTCTGAATAATTGTTTTACATTCTGTGATCAATGATGGAAGTCACCCAGGAGTATTAAGTAAAGATGGTTACATTTATTTGAGCTGTGAGTCTTTAATATCTAGGTGACTTTATGGGAATGTGGATCTTTAAGATCAATTTGAGAAGTGATTTTGATCATGTTTCACATCTTATTGTGTCAAGTAGCGTGGGGCACTGGTCTTGGTCTTGTCTCGGTTAGGTGGTCTTGACTACAACACTATGGCAGTGTGAGTACTTCCTCAGGCTTTTCTAGCTTGCTAAGAGTTTTTCCGGCTGCAGATATTGATTTACAATGAAAAAATATATAGTGGTCTATTCAAAAGTTTGGACATATGTGATTCCGCTCATACTTTTGACTGGCACTGCATATTGTAATCTATAATGTGATTAAATATTAATTTAAAGATCAGGACTCTGAGTCGATGCCTCACCTGTAAATATCCAGCCACACTACAGTTTAAAAGCCAAATAGCCTACCAGCTAATGCGGTTTACTTTAGATACCTGACATCCTGGTATAACCAGAGTAGATAAATAACTTTACCTGATATAAAATGAGCGCTTCAAACGTGAGCATTTCTGATCATGTCCTCAGTATCAATACATTTGATGGCTTACAACCACAGAGGCCTCCGTTTTCTCCGTGGGAATTCGATACACCTTCAGTCCACTTTTGGAAGACTAGAAATTCTGACAAACACACAACAGCAGACATTTATGATGCTGATATCACTTTTAAATCACATTTAAAGGCTGTGCAGTCTCCTTGTTCTTGAATTGAAGGGAGCAGCAGTTCACTTCTGTTGCCAAAATGCGTACGCATCCTTAGATGACGTAGGCTGTAAAAGGGTCTGTTAAACTATTAAACATACATGCTGGTGAAAGAACCTGAAAACCTCCTTCATCCTTTTAGGTTCTGTGTGTTCTTTGATTGGAAAGATTTCAGACAACACATAGGATAAGGAGTCAGTTACTAAATGTAATAAAGCCATCTCAAACAGGTTACAGAGTACTCTGGTTCAGAATTATTGAACCTGTCTAACACAGCCAATGCAGCTTCACACAAGTCTGACCCCGCTCTCTATGTTAGCCCTACTTTTATACACAGGATTAGACAGTTACAGTTACTGACATATGTAAGATGCTGCGTTGTATAGCGGGGGACGTGTAGCATGCCATACCTTCTCCCGAGGCCTTCGCTGTCACCAGTTACCGGCCTCATCTAGGTCCTGTAGGCACAAAACATCAGACATTGACACATGATTGTTGATATAAACAATTGATCTCGTCTTCTGTATGTCAGTGATGCTGTGGTGAAGTGTTTTAGCTTTTAAAATCAGTCTAATCTAGATTCTTCATATAAATTGGCCCACACTGCAAACAGTGACTCTGATTCAGTTATTACCTCATTCTTGGCCTATAATTCATCAGACAGATGTAGATTGCATCAATCTTGGGGTCAACTCAAAGGCCACCTCTACGAAGCTCTTACTCCAAACATACAAATAAATGATCACCTGGATCAGTGCACAGGTAGCAGTTAAATATGCAGCCTTCAGCCTCCAACACATCAGATCTGACAGTGCAGCTTATATTCACTGAACCCATCCATGTTCAAACCACAGTAGTCAGCGATTATCTCTGCAGATGTATTCCTACACCTCTTGGACAAACACTGTTCACATGTGGCCGTCACCCTGCTCAGTTTTCCTGTGAAAGGCGCAAAATGTCTCAGGTGTGGTCTCAGGCACCTGTGGAAAAAGGTCCAGTGAAAGAAAGTTCCAGTTTTCCCTGTCAATGAAACAAACTGAGTCATGAACTGCAGCCTTATGGGTCAATAATTACATTTACACCAACAGCTAGGACTATAGTTTAACAGCACACCCCCACAAATATATTTTACAGCTCTAGTTATTCAGTGGCTTTTAATGGTAAATCTCTTGTTTATCATGCTGAGAAATTGTCTTACAGTTTTGATGTAACACTAGTCTTACTAACCCAGTTTAGGATCAATACACCAAAAATGAACCTTTCATGCTCCCAGAGTTAGCTGTCAAACACTAATGAGAACATTATGTCTGAGTGTAAGCTGGGCTTCACTTGCATGTGTGTTTGGAGCTCCTGCATGTAACAAAAATCTATTTCAGCAGGATCATCAGAGTTCATTCAAACAACCAGATAAAAATTATTAAACTGCTTTAGGACAAGGTGAAGGACATAATTTATAAGGAAATTCATTGTTAAACAATTTATAATAGACCCAAAATTTTTCATGGTTTTTGCAGACCTCAGAGTGCTGATCACATCCTTCTGACTCTGGTTTGTCTGGTTTTGTCATCTTGCTTCACTTTTACTGATACCTCGGAGGAGCTCAGGGATTTAAACGACCACACTGACTCTAAATGACCCGACTGGTGAAAAACACTTTCCTGTTATGTAAGGACATTTAACCCTACATTTAAACCCTGCAATATCTCAATATAAAAAATATATACCCAACATCAGTTTTTTTCCCCATGTTGAAGAAATGCTGTTTTAGTTATTTAAGGAAGTCATTTAACTTGCAAGTAAATGTGTAAAATCACTGACAAAGTTCTAGTAACTCATTTCCTGAATTGGCATTATGTAACAGTTTTATTCATCCCCTCAAAATTTCAATTTTTTTATGAATTTGGTTGTCATTTAGCACCAAATGACAACCAGTCACCCCCAGACACTTTATACCATAAAGTAAAACCCACACAGTAATAATGAAATTTAGGTGTATAATTTAGAAGACCTGACATTCACATCCTGCTGTAAGTTCACAATAACTCTTGACAACTTTGCTTATTCTGAGTGATTTCAGTTTATTGTTTGGTGAAGCAAATCCTTTCACTCCACAGTTATCATGAACTATTTCTATCATCACTGCTGCTCTCCCAAGGTTTTGTCTCTGTGCCTGTTTTGAAGGATCACAGCAACAATCAGAGCATTTCACAGCCCAGCTGGAGCAACTTTGGCTGACAGGTCTGAGCCTGAGCAGCAGCATGGAGGACAAATATGTGGCTGAGATTACAGATATTCTTGTCCCAGTTACTGAAAGGAAAAGAAAAGCTAATTGGATTTAATCTGTGCTACATCATATACCAACAACCTGCTTTCTATTGGAAAACTGACACAATCTGCAAATGTGTCATTTTAAGTAAATATATAATCACATCTAATGTGATCTGATTCTAGTATTCTGGGCCATGATGAGGAAAAGGGAAAACTAAAAAGAAAAAGAATTAAATTACCTTTTTAGTAAGAGTGGCTCCGACTATTTTTACTTCTTTCTAGTTTGATTTTTTCCTCACCTTTTATAAGTTTGTCTTTAAATGTAGACACCCTCTAGTGCAGTCTAGCAACAAAAATAAAAAATTAAAATAAAATTAAATGATCCTGCTTGTTGTATTGTTATGGACATAATCCTTAATCAAAATGTGGTAATGTTGGGGTCAGAGGTCATACTCACAGCACCATCCTCCTTGAGCTTCCATACTCCGCTCACTGCAGCATTATTGTCTGTGGTCTTCTAGATGAATTCAGGGTGTTTCTCCTCTTAGACCTCGTGCCAAATTATAGGAAAAAAAAATTAGTGTTACAAGAAACAAAAGCAGATTACACTCCTGAGACCAAGATCCTGACCCCCTTTAGGGGTCTCATAGTTATGGTTCACTACAGTCCATGCACAATAGACAAATATGAAAGTGATTATGAGTCAGACTACTAAAATGGTATAACTGGAACATTATAATTCACTGGTCATTGTCTGCGAGTTCCCCCTGACCACTGTTACAGCCCTCCTGCCTGCAGGGTCTAGGGGTTGCGAGGAGCGTAACACAATATAACTTTATGTATACTCTAAGACTTAAAATCTTTTAAGAGGAACTCAGGATGACAATCACAGACAAAGACCGGCTCAGGTAAGGTTCTCTCTCCAGAACAACTGCACCCGATCACTGCTAAAATGAAAATCAGCACATGCCATTTCATAACACACCACTGCAACCCAAACGGACCGCCACACTACCCGTCTAAATGATTCCACCGCAAAACACCACAGAGGGAGAGGGGGGACCGTCCTTCACAGCTCTGGTGCTGCTTCCTAAAAATTATCAGTCCAGTTCCATATATTAAAAACAGGCAATTCAAACAAAGAGTTTATAAGACTTATAAAAAGTCACTTAGCTGCCGGTCTGGTGACAAAACCCCCCCGTGGGGTCTGGATATGGAAAACCCCCTTGGTTGTATGACATCCCCTTGACTTCAGGGCTCTTCTCCTAAGACAAAGGAACTCTGGTTGTACTGTGATTCCAACAGAGAAGTTCCAATAACTGCAACAAACCCCAATCAAATCTAGCCACAACCTCTGGCTGAAAGGGCACATCTAATTCCCAATCCCTAGCTACCTAAAAGAGGCAGCTAGCCTCTTCTCCTCTCACAGGAACAGCTCTCCTACGTTAACTGTCTTCACCACCGGCAGCGCTCATTGCTGCAAACTGCACCCTCCCACCTGGTGCCGAGCAACAACACAGAACCAAGGAAGCATACCTCATCTCTACACTCTGTTCCCTTTTAGCACCTCCTCCACAGGTGGCTCAATTACTGCTATCAAGTCCTTACAGTACCATAAAGCAGTACTGTTCGTCACAGTGCCGTAAAGCAGTACTCGACAGTGTGCAATACCACATCTGTCAGACATTTCATATCTTCTTTTTTATTGTATCTTTGTTTATTATCTATTTGTTCATTTCATTGTATATTTCTTAAATATTTCTGACTATATTTCTGCTTGTGTGCTTATACTGTAAAAGGTGCACTGAAAATTTTATTTCCCAGAATGAACCCTCGCAAAGGGATTAATAAAGATTTTAATAAAGTTATCTTATCTCTAACAAGGTTTTTGTCAGTACATGTGGGGCAAAGATTCAGAACCTGACAGATTTGACCAGCTCAAGGTATGTAGACTTTAGAGCAGATACTCACCAGAGGTCTGAGCCTGCTAGGCTTACAGCCATACCACCCCGAACTTGTCTGATCTCAAAAGCTAAGCAGGACCTGGTTAGTACCTGGATGGGAGACCACCTAGGAATGTGCACCACCTAGGTGGTGCTGTAAGCTTGCCTTGTCACAGGACTTAGCCCAGGTGGTGCTGTTAGCTCTCACTAACAGCAAAGAACAAGGCCTCCTCTTCCAGAGTATTGTGGCGTTTTGCTGTATAATCTGTATACCTCGATTTATCTGGATAATTGCATATTTCACTGTAATCTTCACCTGCTTTATATAGAGCACACTCTGTGCTTAATCATCAGTATTCTCATTATTCACTTTATTCGTTTTTAGAAGTTTGCTAGCTTAGCGCAGCTAGTAGCTTAGCGAGCTGAGCAGCAGCTAGTAGCTTAGCTCTTAGCCGACTCACTAGCAGCATGGCTTCCTCTCCTGTCCCTCCTGCACTTTCCTGCTCTGAGTGTCACATGTTTAGTTACTCCTCGGCCTCCTTTAACAGTAATGGTATTTGTAGCTCTGGGGGCCAGGCTTTCTGAATTGGAGACTTGACTCCGCACCCTGGAAAATCCTATAGCTAGCCAGGCCCCTTGTAGTCGGTGTGGTAGCTCAGCCGCCGTTAGCTCCCCCCAGCAGATCCCGAGCAGCAGGGAAAGCAGGCTGGCTGGGTGACGGTGAGGAGGAAGCGTAGTCCAAAACAGAAGCCCCGGGTACACCACCAACCTGTTTACGTCTCTAACCGTTTTTCTCCACTCCACGACACACCCGCCGAGGAACAAACTCTGGTTATTGGCGACTCTGTTTAGAGAAACGTGAAGCTAGCGACACCAGCGACCATAGTCAAATGTCTTCCTGGGGCCAGAGCAGGCGACATTTATGGAAATTTGAAACTGCTGGCTAAGGCTAATCGTAATTTTAGTCTCGCATTAATATAAGCATTCATTCTGAATAGTAAACCTCCTCATGAACTAAATTATCTGTAAATTTTTTATTGAAATTTTTAAATTGCATTTACTTCAATATGCACTGTTTGATATTTATTGTGATAGTCACATTAATGTTAAAAACACATTTGATTGAGGCCTTTACACGTCAGATTTGTAAATTTCATGCAAATGTTTCATGCGTTAAAAATATTTTTTGGACTTGCCTGTTCTTCATGCAGCTGCTCACACTGACCGCATTAATTCACAGGATGAATTTGCGGCATTCATTTTTTTGGATCAAGTTTGATTTTTCTGACTTGCGGAAACAAACAGATCTGACCAATCAAAGCGCTGCATTTAGCAACACCTGAGCTTATAGCTCAAACTGTGCACAGATGTAGTGAATATACAGTGTTGTGGGAACAGTAAAGTAATACAGTGTTACCTCAGACACACAGCGGTCAGTCTGCTCTGAGTTTATTCTCTGCCTCCTCAGATGTGATCTCAGCTCTGCCACCAAGAGCTCAAACTGCCCCCTGACATCCTGAAGTATCACAGGCTTCAGCTCCGGGATCAAACCATGAAACTCTCCCTGCCGCTGCTTTCTTAGGAGTTCGATGAACCCAGAATCTGTTTCTTCCTTCTCTTCTTTAGAAACATCAGGACTTCGTTACATCGTCGCTTAATGTCAACTGCATTTCTTTTCACAGTGTCCTTTATGAGGATGATTTATTCGCAAAAACACGTGTCCACTGTGTATGTAGGTTACACAAGTTCGCATCCCAAAGATTTGGAATTTTGTGTTGTTTATACGCAACACGTCCGATGCCTTTAGTTTCAAATTCTGATTTTTATGGGTCATTATTTTAATTGTGAGAAGAGACAAGGTGAAATTCACAGATGGGCAAGTTTGAACAGGTGAGGTAAGACTGAAATAATCATTGACTAACTGACGAATCACGTGCAAGAATCCAAATATTTACAAACCTTCAGCGATAGTTGATCATTGTTTATTTGACAGTCAATTCCCCACAAAAACCCGTGAGGCTGAGTTCTGCATGGAAACAGATGACATCACAGCTGCTGCCACAATGGTATGGTCCATTCAATAAAGAGCTTCTGTTACAAATTATATGATGAACCTTGTGTTAAAGTACAAAAGAACATTTCATTCACATTTAGTGACGAACTGTTTTAAGAGGAAACCTTTTGGATCATATTTAACAGATTACAAGCAGCAACAAAACCTTTTTGATCACAGGTCAATACAGATGTTAAATATTCTTCTTCAAAGGGTACAAACTGAATCTGTCAGCATACAAACAGAAATTAATGACTGTGGTGTTATTTATAACATGGATTATTTGTTGTCGTGGGTAATGTGTTTCGATGGTATTGTTCAGCACAAAATGCACTCAAAATGTAGAACAAAATATTTGATTATAGATAAAGAACAATAACCACTGGAGCTCCTTCAGTGTGGAGCTTAAACTCGGAGCTTCTCCTTCCTGTATCGGTGCAGCAGCTCAGACACGTCCTGCTTACACACCTTTATCCAGCCGTCCTTCTGCATGTGGTACACTGGAAGAACACAAGACACAGACACACACAGCTTGAGCTTTTATTTTGAGTTTATAGTGTGTGTGTGTGTGTGTGTGAGATGATCATGAAAGCGAGAGTCAGCCTGGTTCATGCCTGTACAGTTTTGGCATTGTTACAGCTGAGTTGTGAATTAAAGATGACTTTTGTTGCCAATCTCTCATCCTGATGAACGCTGCTGTCTCAGGATGGATGTATCAGTGCATGGCCTTAGATCAAAACCTTTTGTGGGGTCTTGCAAATATGCTTTCAATTTCTCCCATGTCCTTTGCAGGGTTCTGTAAAACCCTAACACCTACACGCTAACATGCTGATATTTAGTAGCTTAATGTTTATCATCTAGCCTAGCATGCTAGCTTGATATTCGGTTAATTAACACTAACAAAATAAACCTCAGATGCTGATCTACTGGAACACCAAGCTGCAAATATCTGTGGAAATCTATTCAAATGTTGAGACAACATTTCACTCAGAACATCAGTGGCGTAACCTTATGGTGGAACTACAGAAAGGGTCAAAGTGCACAGAATCGATCTTCTGGGAACACGAGTATCTGTACAAAAATTTCATGCAAACCCATCGAATGTGTGAGATCCCAGTGTGGATGAAGGAGACTGTAAATAACTGATGGGTAGGGCTGAGCCATATGGACCAAAAAGTAATATCTTAATATTTTTTAGCTGAATGGTGATATACGATATATCTGTCGATATTTTTTTCCTCCCAAAGGTATAAACAAAAAGGCCCTTCTGAGTCAGAGCTACACGTCCCAAATGTCTCACAGATACTTTTATTAACATTCAGCTGTAGATGTACATGAGAAATTGCTCAAAAATAAACTATTGGCATATTTAAATAATAATGCTCCTCAAATAAGTTAATGCTTTTTTCTTCTATAAAAAGACTCACAGCTGTGCTATTAAAATGTAAACAGAAGATCCAGAGCAAAAAAAGCAAAGGCTGACTTATTCTTTACAAAGTCAGTCTGCAGTGAAGTAGACTTCACCAGAGTGCTTCCTCCTGTACCTCAGTACTGAATGAACCGCTAACTCAGTAAATCCACAGACATACGCGCTGACATATCACAGCAATGGGCCCACCCGCTCAGTGCGGTGTCTACGTATCCGCGAGCTGCACCATGAATACAGGAAAAAGACCCACTTGTCATGGTCCGGGGTCCTGTGGACCCCATGTTTATTTTTGCTTATTTTTTGTCTGTATCTGTTCTGGGTTTCTTTTGTTTGTGGGGTTTAGTTTGCTTTCTAGTTCCTTGTGTTCCCTGGTGTCAAGTCTGCATTTTGGTTCCCCCTTCTGTCTTCCTGCTTTATTTTGACAGTCGTCTGGTCTCGTGTTGCAGTTTTGTTTCCCCTGGTCTCGTCTTGGTAATCAGCGTCACCTGTGTTCCCACCTGTTTCCTCTTCCCTCATCAGTCCTCCTGTGTATTTAAGTCCAGTGTTTTCTGTACCTGTTGTCACATTCATTTTCCTGCTGTGTATGGCCTGTCTGTTTCCCTGGTATCTGCAATTCTAGTTTAGTCATTAGTTGTTCTGTATTCATCGCTGCAGGTTCTGTCCAGCCCCGCCTTCTGTTCAGCTTTCCTTAAATTAAGTCGGATTTTAGTCTAACGTCTGCCTGGCGTATCCTGCGTTGGGGTCCTCCTTCCTATCTGCCACACAGCCGATCCACAACACCACTTCTGCTATTAAGGTCATGTGAATTATGTACAAACTAACTTCTGCTATGAAGCTGTGGGATGACGGGGCCATCTTGCCTGCAGCCAGGGACTCTTGGGGGTCCGGGCGATGCCAAAGCATATGAACAGATGCAGTATGAAGGCTGTATGTACACAAAACACGGTGACAGCGGAGGAGTTCAGGTTTCCAAAACTCTTCAACCTCACTGTAAAAAGTCGTTAAATTTATCACTAGTTGCTTTTTGAAAAAGAAGTTGCCAGCGAGCCGGCTCTTCAGCTCCCAAGTGGCTCCTCAGATTTTAATTTAAAAAGTGTAAAATGAATTCCTAATGTAAAACATACATTAGGCCTATATCAAATGTTTCTTTATATACTCAAAATATAATAGAGTGCTCCAAATACAAATTATAAAACAAAAGATTGGAACTCAGAAATCCAAAGGCCTTTGATATGACCTGTTTTGTTCTTCTAATTGCACTGATGGATGAACAGTTCGTATATGTCTATGCAGATTGTTTGTGGAGCCTGCTTGATATTAAATTTTAATTTTGCAGTCTACACTCTGTGTATCACATTAATCCTTTAACACCAGGTGACCCCCACTGAAGCGCCACTAGCTCTCTCCTGTCTACAAGTGAATTTTGCAGGAGCCCCTCCCTCTCTGGTGTTTGTTTACTTCCTGCATAGTGTGTCCTTGGCCCCTCCCCTCCCACTCAGTGTAGACGCTCATATGCTACCACTCATCTTAACCAATCACGTGTTGCATCCACAAAAAAAATGAAACGAAGGAAAAGAAAAAAGAAACGACTCACAATCAGGAGCCGGCTCCCGTCGTTCACTTCAAAGAGCCGGCTCTTAGCAGCTGGATCATTCGCAACCGACCCATCACTAGTGCAGACTAATGCAACATAGCCTATTTAGATATAAACGATATTGTCTCACCTTATATTGCATATGAAAATATGTCAATATTTTTTAAAAACTCAATATACTGCCCACCCTACTGATGGACCACAAGTGCCAGCAATGAATAAAAATACAAACTTTTCTCTCACTCAAAAATAAAGCTGACGTTAGTGTTTCTGAGCGTACTCACTGTTCACCACTCCTCCAGAGTAGGCGTCCCTGTGTGTGGCGTGAGCGATGGCTCGACAGCCGAGGTCGTAGGCCTCCTCCACTGTCAGGTCCTCCCTGTAGCCGCTGTCCATCACCCCGTAGGCGTAGCTGTTCCCAGAGCCGGTGGAAAACATACGGCCGGACAGACGCGTCCCATTTTCATCCACGTAGTACAAACCGGGACCCTGCAGAGCACACGGTCTGTTATATGTCTGTATGACTCGTATTACTTGGTGGGAACCATTCTTTGCAAGTCTTCAAAGAATAATAATTATTTTTATTTTAGGCACCTTTCAAAAACACTTGAGGTGATTTAAGTTAAAGAAAGCGATCTCCACCTCATCAGGAGCATGCCCAGGTGTTGTAGGGAGGTCATACAGGCACGTGGAGGCCACACACAATACTGAGCCTCATTCTGACTTGTTTTAAGGACATTACATCAAAGTTGGATCAGCCTGTAGTGTGTTTTTAACCTTTAATTTTGTGTGTGACTCCAAATCCAGGCCTCCATTGGTTAATAAATTTGATTTCCATTGATGATTTTTGTGTGATTTTGTTGTCAGCACATTCAACTTTGTACAGAACAAAGTATTCAATGAGAATATTTCATTCATTCAGATCTAGGATGTGTTATTTGAGTGTTCCCTTTATTTTTTTGAGCAGTGTGTGTGTGTGTGTGTGTGTGTGTGCGATTGTGTGCAGCGGCGTGGAAACACGAGTGTTTGGGGGTCAGAAAAGGTGTTTTATAGACCTTGTTGGGCTTTCACAGTGGTTGCACAATGACTCAGAGCATTGTTTAATTATATTAATTGATATTTGCTTTGTGGTGGGCTTTGTGTGAGTTGCTTTGTTTGTGGGGGTGGGAGTAATTGTTTGGAAGGAGGTTGTAAGTTGTGTATCAGAGAAGGACTATTGGGAGGATTGTGTTTTTTTATTTTATATGAAAAAAACCTTTACAAAACAGCAGGTTTTTGTGCTATCATGATAAAATTTGAAAAACACAGTAAAAAAGACTTCATTCTACAGCTTCATTATATTTTCCAGTCCATACCTTCTACACTCAGTGTGTAGTTATATAAAAACAAACAGGAAAAATCTAGACGAGGCAAAAATTGTCTAATTTTTCTGTGTTCCAAACTTAATAGCTACAAACTCATTCAGAGTTACAGCAGCTTGGACTGCAAAAATGAAAAATATAGCTTGTCTTCTTCACAAAGAGACCAAACTTTTGCATGTACTCCAAAGAGTTCAGGAACAGCAGCTGATTTAATTTGGGTATGCTTTTTCAGGCATTTTTGGTGATTTTGGAGCAGCCAGTTAAGGAGTTAAAGGAGAGGAAATGTGTAGAAACTGAAGCGGCAGAAAGAGGGTGCAGAGAAGTTACGTGTGAAGAAACTGAAGAGTGTCGCTGTAGATGCTACAAAATGTGTAAAGATCACAGACATGTTCTCTGCTGTAGCCTCCACGTCCTCTGTAACAGCAATGCTGCAGCAGCAGGCTGCAGGCAGGGCCGGATCGAGGCATAAGCAACATATGCGGCTGCATAGGGCCCCTCTGACCACCCGGGGGCCCACAAACTCACCCACATTTGTCATGAAATGTTTTTGGTTTGTTTTAATTTTTTACATATGCCAATTTTCTAAAATAAATAAGAGACTATTCTAACTGTCCAGATTTTAACAACACTAATTTAATGAGTAGGCTAATATTTCTGTCTCAGACTGATGCTGAAAAGTTAATCCATGCATTTATTACTTCTAGGCTGGACTACTGTAATTCATTATTATCAGGCTGTCCTAAAAGCTCCCTGAAAAGCCTTCAGCTGATCCAAAATGCTGCAGCTAGAGTACTGACAGGGACTAGAAAGAGAGAGCATATTTCTCCCATATTGGCTTCTCTTCATTGGCTCATAGTACCGTATCACCCCAATAGAGCACTTTGCTCTCAGACTGCTGGCTTACTTGTGGTTCCTAGGATACTTCAGAGTAGAATGGGAGGCAGAGCCTTCAGCTTTCAGGCCCCTCTTCTGTGGAACCAGCTCCCAGCTTGGATTCAGGAGACAGACACCCTCTCTATTTTTAAGATCAGGATGACTGTTGGGTTTTCTCTGTAATTGTTGTGGGGTCTTTACCTTACAGTATAAAGTGCTTTGAGGCGTCTGTTAGTTGTGAGTTGGTGCTGTATAAATAAAATTGAATTAAAAAGACTGAAACAGTAATGCATCCTAAAAAAATTAATAATCAACTTTAACCCTCCAGCATTAATGACGATTAAGTTCAGGGGAGAATGAAGTGGTATGAAGGGGGTCCCAAATCAAATGCTGCTTAGGGCCCCTTCAAGGCTGGGCCGGCTCTGCTGTAGCTGAAGGCAGCAGCAGGGACGGGGAGAGGAGCAGCCAGAGATGCAGGCTTTGGAAAGGAAACCAAGGACAGAGGGAGGGGAAGTGCAGTATGTAAGCAGGTAGTAAGGTTAGGATAATACAGGGACTTTAAGGTGATGGAGGTAATGTTAGCTCTATTACATCAGAATGATGAGCAATGGTGATTCATTAGTATCAGTATTTACTGGCATACGTCCCAAAATCTGGCAGCCACGGCACCTTAATCTGATCAAATCGGGTCAAGGCTGAAAAGTGTTGGATGAGCAGCAAGTGTCCATTTTAGGCTACATCAGAGCATTTTAGATAACTTAGGTTAATGGTGTGCTGCACAGTAGTTTGAATCTGTAGCCTCTGTGCTGGTTACACAGGTGCTAAAAATCACTCAAACAGGTGAAATGGTTAGCACTGCTGCCTCACAGTTAGAAATCCATCTGGAAGGCCTGGGTTCGATTCCACCTTGGCCCAGGCTCCTCCCTCCCTCTCTGTGTGGAGCTTGCATGTTCTTCCTGTGTCTGTGTGGGTTTCCTCCCACAGTTCAAAGACATGCACTTACTGGGGTTAGGTTGATTGGCCAATCTAAATTGCCCATAGGTGTGAAAGGTTGTCTGTCTCTCTGTGTTGGCCCTGTGACAGGCTGGTGACCTGTACAGGTATACCCTGCCTCTTGCCCCATGTCAGCTGGGATAGGCTCCAGCCCCCCCAATTCAATTTTATTTATATAGCACCAAATCACAACAAACAGTCGCCTCAAGGCGCTTTGTATTGTGGGTAAAGACCCTACAATAACACAGAGAAAACCCAACAGTCAAAACGACCCCCTATGAGCACGCACTTGGCGACGGTGGTTGCCAAGACCCCAAGACCCTGAACAGGATAAGCAGAAGTGAATGGATGGATTTAAAGCTAAATGATAATTAAAAGCTTTGCAATTTAAGAATGACTAAACTAAGTGTCTAAAAGTATTATTAGCAAGAGGTATGCCCACACTGAACAAGAGTAGGACCGTGTCCTTTAAAGACATGGTTGCGGGCCGGTCTGAAGGCCCATTTTTTGTCAGAGTCCAGCCCTGAGTGAGTTTACATGTAAACAGATGTGGCTGCCATCCTCCTTTATCTGCTTTGAGCTGCTCTTATTTGAATCGGGTCGCCCTCACACAGCGCTGTGTGCCCGGTGTCTGCTGGCCTCCTAAATACAATAAGGACTTAATAAATAACTTTTCTTTTTGAAATTCTTTATATTTATTGTGAAATTGCAAAAAGAACCACAAAAACAAAACATGGAATAATATATCAATTTGCTAGCCTTTAATTTTTTACAAATTATATATAAACATTCAGGAGAGAGAAAAGAAGAGAAAGAAGAAAATAAATAATTAAAGGGGAAAAAATGCATTATGCAAATATGCTAATCAATTATCTTATTTGGGACAAAATAAGCAACCAACATCTTGCAAGTGCTTTTTTATAAGCTGATATAAAAATAGCAAATAAGTACTCATCGGCAGATCTGATCAGGAAATTACAATATTCTTCATAAATAATTTTTTTTTAAAAAGTTTCTGTGTTCCTATTGGACGTTATCCCCAACTATGACCGTGTTCTTATTGCTGGAGACTTTAATATCCACAGGTGTTCTGACCACCCTATTGCAAAGGACTTTTTAACTCTTATTCACTCTTTTAACCTGGTGCAGTCCATGTCTGGTGCCACTCAGGAACGTGGACGCTCACTGGTCACATGGTCTGCCTGTTGTTAACCTGGAAATCTGTGAGGCGGTGTTTTCTGACCACATGCCTGTTCTGTTCTGTTCTCTCTGGCTGTGCTGCAGTGAAACCTTGGCCTGTAGCTCACAGATTATAAACCCTTCTACAGCTCTTCAGCTCTCCACTGTTTTCACACACAACTGTGTCATTCCTGAGTATGTACATGGGTTGGACAATGAAACTGGAACACCTGTCATTTTAGTGTGGGAGGGTTCGTGGCTAAATTGGACCAGCCTGGTGGCCAATCTTCATTAATTGCACATTGCACCAGTAAGAGCAGAGTGTGAAGGAAGCTGTCTGAAAGGGATGTTCGGGTGCTAATTCTATAAACAAACCACGGCTGCCCAAATCACGGCAGAATTAAATGTGCACCTCAACTCTCCTGTTTCCACCAAAACTGTCCGTCAGGAGCTCCACAGGGTCAATATACACGGCCGGGCTGCTATAGCCAAACTTTTGGTCACTCGTGCCAATGCCAAACGTCGGTTTCAATGGTGCAAGGAGCGCAAATCTTGGGCTGTGGACAATGTGAAACATGTATTGTTCTCTGATGAGTCCACCTTTACTGTTTTCCCCACATCCGGGAGAGTTACGGTGTGGAGAAGCCCCAAAGAAGCGTACCACCCAGACTGTTGCATGCCCAGAGTGAAGCATGGGGGTGGATCAGTGATGGTTTGGGCTGCCATATCATGGCATTCCCTCGGCCCAATACTTGTGCTAGATGGGCGCGTCACTGCCAAGGACTACCGAACCATTCTGGAGGACCATGTGCATCCAATGGTTCAAACATTGTATCCTGAAGGCGGTGCCATGTATCAGGATGACAATGCACCAATACACACAGCAAGACTGGTGAAAGATTGGTTTGATGAACATGAAAGTGAAGTTCAACATCTCCCATGGCCTGCACAGTCACCAGATCTAAATATTATTGAGCCACTTTGGGGTGTTTTGGAGGAGCGAGTCAGGAAACGTTTTCCTCCACCAACATCACGTCGTGACCTGGACACTATCCTGCAAGAAGAATGGCTTAAAATCCCTCTGACCACTGTGCAGGACTTGTATATGTCATTCCCAAGATGAATTGATGCTGTATTGGCCACAAAAGGAGGCCCTACACCATACTAATAAATTATTGTGGTCTAAAACCAGGTGTTTCCGTTTCATTGTCCAACCCCTGTAGGTGATGATACGGAGGCGATGAGTCTATGGTTTCATAACACCTGCCTAAACAATGTTCTTCTTTATCTGTAAGGTCACCACTACAAGGGCTCTTATTTCTCCTCAGTCACTAAATGACCCTTCAGTCTCCATTTCCTGCTCTGCTGTTTTTAACAGTTTTAAATGTTGGAATTTCTTCAGGAGGTCATTGCTTACTTGAAGGCTTCAGGGTCTCCAAATGACGTTATCTCTCCTTGTCTTTTAAAAGAAATTTTTCCCACTGTTGGGCCAGCTGTGCTCAATATTATAGAGCAGTCTGTGCTCAGGTGTGGTCCCTGTAAATTTCAAACATGCTATTGTACAGACTCTGATAAAAAAAAAAAAAAAAGCCTGGTTTGGATCCCACAGTTTTGGCTAACTTTAGACCTATTTCTAGTCTGCCTTTTTTTTTTAAATTTTTTAAATCAAAAATCCTTGAAAAGATAGTTCACAGTCAGCTAATGACCTTTTTAAATGAGCATAACATTTTTGAAGTTTTTCAATCTGGTTTTAAACCCCTGCACAGCACTGAATCAGCACTTTTAAGAGTTTTTAATGACTCCTTTAAGCTACTGACTCAGGTGATTGTGTTGTTCTTGTTCTTTTAGATTTAACTGCTGCCTTTGATACAGTTGACCATAAAATTTTAATCTCTCATGTGGAGCAGTGGGCGGGAATCAGGGCACAGCTCTGAGTTGGTTTCAGTTGTACTTGTCAAGTCTGAGTTTCTGTGTTGGACTTGGTGAATTGGTGTCCTCCCTGTGGGGTACCACAGGGCTCGGGTTTGGTTCTAGGCCCACTCCTTTTTTCTCTTTATGTATTACCACTGGTAATATATTACCACTTTGAAAATATGGTATCTCTTTCCACTGCTATGCAGACGACAATCAGATATATGTGCCTCTTAAACAGAAACAGACTTTTAACTGGTGCCTGCAAACATGAGCACATTTCACCTGTTTTAGCTTCACTTCACTAGCTACCTGTTTGTTTTAGGATCCATTTTAAAATTCTTTTATTTGATTTTAAATCTCTAAATGGTCTTGCCCCCACCTTATCTCTGAGCTTCTACACTCTTACACTCCCACCCGATTAATCAGGCCGGCAGAACCAGCTGCTGCTGTCGGTGCCTAAAACCAGGTTGAAGCTCAGAGGGAATCTGGCTTTTGCCATGGCAGCACCAAATCTCTGAAACGATCTGCATATCAGACAGGCCTCATCACTCATGCGCTTTAAATTACTTTTAAAAACACCTTTTTCTTTGGCTTTTAACACTAAGTAAACACTGAGTCTGTGAGCTGTGGGGTTTTTTTGTGAATATTATGTGTTCCTCGCATATATTCTGTATTTCTCAAGTATTTTAATGCATCTTATTGAGTTGTTTTATGTACACTGCTCAAAAAAATAACGGGAACACTCAAATAACACATCCTAGATCTGAATGAATGAAATATTCTCATTGAATACTTTGTTCTGTACAAAGTTGAATGTGCTGACAACAAAATCACACAAAAATCATCAATGGAAATCAAATTTACTAACCAATGGGAGGCCTGGATTTGGAGTCACACACAAAATTAAAGGTTAAAAACACACTACAGGCTGATCCAACTTTGATGTAATGTCCTTAAAACAAGTCAAAATGAGGCTCAGTATTGTGTGTGGCCTCCACGTGCCTGTATGACCTCCCTACAACGCCTGGGCATGCTCCTGATGAGGTGGTGGATGGTCTCCTGAGGGATCTCCTCCCAGACCTGGACTAAAGCATCCGCCAACTCCTGGACAGTCTGTGGTGCAACGTGACGTTGGTGGATGGAGCGAGACATGATGTCCCAGATGTGCTCAATGGGATTCAGGTCTGGGGAACGGGCGGGCCAGTCCATAGCTTCAATGCCTTCATCTTGCAGGAACTGCTGACACAGTCCAGCCACATGAGGTCTAGTATTGTCCTGCATTAGGAGGAACCCAGGGCCAACCGCACCAGCATATGGTCTCACAAGGGGTCTGAGGATCTCATCTCGGTACCTAATGGCAGTCATGCTACCTCTGGCGAGCACATGGGGGGGCCATGCGGCCCTCCAAAGAAATGCCACCCCACACCATTACTGACCCACTGATCTAAAACTGAAGGGAAGATTTTTAGATAAACGAGACTGAAAAATGGACTCTATTTATTACTTTAAACTGTACAAGCTGCAAACTAGCACATGGTGTACCTAAACATGTGCTGAGAATCACCTTATCCCACCATGCCTCAGACAGGTCAACACCTAATTCACGTTCCCAAGCAGTTCTGATTTTACCAGTTGAGTCAGACTCAATTGCCATAAGTTTATCCATATATATTAGAGAGAGGCGATTTCTGACTAGGCCCAAGGACCAGAAGGTCAACCCATGGTGGATCAGCAGGGAAAGCTGGAAAATTTGGAAACAGTGATGAGATACAGTGTCTAATTTGGAAATAGAGAAACAAATGAGAAGGAGGCAGGTTAAAATCTGAAGACAACTCTGAAAAACTAAGAAAAAAAAACATTTTTGTAAAAGTCCATTATGGTTTTAATGCTTCTGTCATGCCAGATTCTATAAGTGGCATCAGTAGCAGCAGGGGGAAATAGATGATTTCTTAACAACAGCAATCGATTAGAGGGAGATACAAATTTAAAATGAGACCTAAACTGTGACCAAATCTTAAGTGTAGAGAGCACTATGGGATTTGAAGTTAATTAAGAAGATAATTTGATGGGTAGTGATGAATTGATAATCAAGGCAGGTGAGAAAGAAGGAGAAATTGATTGAATTTCAAGTTTACACCAGATCAGATTAGGTGAATTTAGCCAATGAGTCAGTTTATGAATACGTGAAGACCCGTAATACCTTAAAAAACTGGGTAGAGAAAGACCACCGTTAGTGGTGAACTGCTGCAATAGAGAGAGTCTCAGTCTGGGGGCATTTCCGCTCCACTAAAAAGAAGAGACCATCTGGTCTAAAGACTTGAAAAACTGCTTAAGCAAAAAAGAGGGATACATTGATATAAAAAGAGAAATCTGGGAAGCACATTCATTTTGATAACATTAATCCTGCCAATTAATGACAGAGGGAGAGAGTTCCACCTCTGGAGATCTCGATGCAATTTGTGAGACCAGAGGAGCAAAATTTTTTGAAAACAATGAGGGCAAAGTACGTGTAATATTAATTCCCAAGTATCTAAACCCTGATGGGCTGAGTTTAAAAGGAATGTCAGATTGCCGGAGTTCTAGAGCTAATGAATTTACTGGGTAGCATTCACTTTTAAGTAGATCAGTTTTATAGCCCGAGAATGATCCAAATTTTTCCAGGATTGATAAAATTGGAGGAAGGCAACATAAGGGATCCAAAACATAAAAGAAGGTCATCTGCACACAAGGATACATTAAGCTCAACACCAGGGCGGGTTATTCCATGAAAAGAAGAAAGGGATCTCAATGCGACAGAAAGGCATTATATAGCATTTTCTATAGCTAAGGCAAAAAGAAGGGGAGAAGGAGGACATCCCTGTCTAGCTACCACGACCCAGTGGGAAACAATCAGATTGAACAGAGTTAGTGATGACACAGGCCTGAGGGGATGAATAAAGCAGTTTAATCCACGATACAAACCTTTCTCCAAATCCAAACCTATTGAGAACAGCAAAGAGGTAGTCCCCTTCGACTCGATCAAATGCCTTCTCTGCATCAAGAGAAATAATCACCTCGGGGGACATCGGGCAATGAGCTGAAAATATTGTGTTCAACAGTGTACGAATGTTAAAGAACAATTGGTGGCCTTTGATGAATCCAGTCTGTTCCTGTGAAATCATTTGAGGAAGAACAGTCTCAAGCCGAGTTGCAAGCACTTTGGCCAAAATCTTAAAATCCACATTTAAAAGTGGCAGGGGCCTGTAAGACTCACAAACTGTGGGATCTTTACCTTTCTTCAGTAGGAGTGAAATTGAGGCCTGGGGTAGGGTGGGGGGCAACAGGCCACGCCCCAGCGATTCATTATAGACGTCAGAAGAAGAGGGGCCAGCTTGTCTTTAAACTTTTTGAAAATTCAGCTGGGAATCCATCTGAGCCCGGAGCTTTACCGCTTTGCATATTTTTGATTGAAGTAAATATTTCTTCCAAGTTGGTCGGAGACTAAATTATTTATCCTAGGAATGTCAATATTCTGAAGGAAGGTAATTATATCATTCGTATCAGAATGTAATTCAGATTTATATAGATTGCAAAAAAACCATCACTGATAGAGACAGGATCCAAATACAACACCTTTACAAAATTACATAGTTAAAATACATGATCAAAGACAGAAAATGGTTAAAATTTTACAAACAAATTAGGAAAAAGGAGTGCATGTTATGGAGTTTGCCACAAAAATTTGCAGTTTAGATTCAAAAGCACTCAATGAAAGGAACTGAGTGTCCAATCTTTCTGTAACCGGTTGCAATTGGGGAGAGGGCAGAAGAGGCTGCCAGAGGGCAGAAGGTCAAACAGTTCAAAGCCAGGGTGTGAGCTGTCCTCTGATAACGTTAGCTCTATTACATGGAGAATGATGAGCAATGGTGATTGATTAGTATCAGTATTTATTGGTATTTGCATACTTTCCAAAATCTGCAGCAGCCACGGCACCTTAATCTGATAAACTAACAAACGTCAAGGCCGAGAAGTGTTGGATGAAGCAGCAAGCCTCCATTTTTAGGCTCCATCATAGCATTTTACAGATTTAGGTCAAAGGTGCTGTGGTTTTTAAAGATCACTCAAACAAGTGAAATAACAGATTTTACAACTTCTAAATGTAAACTAAAACTAAACTGTAAAACCTTTGCAATTTAAGCATTACTAAAGTATGTAAAAAAAAAAGTATAAAAGTATTATTAGCAAAAGGTATGCCCACATTGAACAAGAGTAAGACAGTGTCAAATGCTTTTAAGTTTCAAGTGGCGGGCTCAAGGCCAATTTTTTTTGTCTTTTGCCCTGGTCGCAGGTGAACGCCGATTACCTGCCTGGGTCTCTCTCCTTCTCTTCGTGTGTGGTTGAGACCATCATGAAGTAGGTGGGTGGGTTTAAGAAGTACAACACGTTGAGCTCTGCTGTAGTTTTGTTTCGGTTTCACCTCCATGTTTGTTTAGACGCTCCTCAGTTGACTCATCTGGAGCTGCCACAACTCGCGCTACTCCCAGCTGATAGGAGCCACCTGTTCACCTGTGGGCTGGAAGGTGCGGTATCTGGCAGTTTGGTAGGATTGTATCAATCATCTTCCGTGATTTGTAATTGATGATTATTCCTTTTCACTCACCTCACATGCTGGTAAGTATAGAAGGGCTTACTGAACCATCAGACCATCATCCACATAACAGGAGTGACACCAACCCTCAGACACCCTGCAGCACTGCAGGAACTGGTGACACATGCATGGTTACAGCTCAAAACTGTAATCGATTATTTTTGAATAAAACATTCATAAACTACTAGAGAAACTACTGCTGAAGTTTCGGACAGAGTTGCTGCTGCTGCACAGCATCTATCACATTAAATAACCGCAGCTCACACTTTCAAGAGTGAAACCACACACACACGAACTCTAAAATGATTTAACTGAACGCAGTGGCCACCAGATGGCGACACAATACAATAAATATAAATGCCTTCAAAGTGCGACCCAGAGTGGTCAGATGGCGCAATAAAATGTTCTGTTTTTTCATTTGCACCACAATAATAATAAGGTCACAATCATTTACCCACATTTCTAAACCAGCTGAGTTATTTTCATGCCTGGATCATCGAGTTACAGGATCAGGCTTTTCCCCTTTCTTCAGTCATCAGAATATCACACAGGGATGTGCACAGAATAGCTTCAAATGTAATCTACCTGTGACTGTAATCTACCTGTGACTGTAAATCTACCTGAATATAACTGTAATCTACCTGTGACTGTAATCTACCTGAATATAACTGTAATCTACCTGACTGAAAAAGTGAAAGTCACCATCATCAACGTTTGGCTGCTCCCTGATTCTCCACAGCTCTGCATGTTTCATGCAAAGTTTAAATTCATTTATATTAAATGAAAAAGCATTTTCATACATTTCAGTTCATTCCTGTTTTTCCTCGTTTCCTCCGTCCTTTGGTCATCTCATCTCTGCTTGTATCCAGGATATTTCGCCAATTTTGAGAGCATCCAGAGGTGTTTTCTGCTGTTTGTGCAGCTTCATCCAAACTGCAGGTGAAGCCTTGGTGTATTTGGGGAGAATTAAACCTGCCTGTGTCCATTTGTAGGCACCAAGGCCCCTTCATGTGTTCATATGAACTAATCAAGAGGCAACAGACTTTAAAATGAAAAGTAGGATCCAAACAAACCTGAGCTGCAGTGAAAGAGAAGCTGTGCTGCTGTTAGTGGGTGAGCCATTCATTAGGCTGTAACACAATGAGTCCTCTAACAGGTATGACAGGATGTCAGGACAGGTGCATGCATTTTCATATTCATATAGGGCTGTAACTATTGATTATTTTAGTAATCGAGTATTCTATCGATTACTCAAGTAATTGTATAAGAAATAAGTTTTTCGTATTAACAGTTCATCTGCACATTTTAACTTCAGTACTGCAGAAGTTTCTCTGTGTGAAACAAACAGCGGTGGATGAAGCAGCTACAGAGTTCTCTGTTCTTCATGTTGCTGATCAGGTTGTTGATGAAGGACCTCCAGCTCTTTTCCCAGTAAAGGTTTAAACGGTGGTTACAGGAATAACCCTTTTGCTCCGCCTGAGCTCACCATCTCAGTAACGGCTCCGCCTCTTTGTACATGTGTGCAGACAGACTGCATGTAAAACAGCTGCTGTTGTTGTGTTATCAAAGTTTTTGTTGGAAAACTGGGGGCTGCATGAGCTTAATGTTGTAATGCTTTGTATTCAAATACATCCTCCAAAATACAGTTTCTACTGCAGGTCTAATTTTAGTCACTAATCAGGGATAAAAACATTTTGATGGACCCCTCGGTACTGAACGAAGGACTGAACGTCCACTGGTGCTAAAAGGTCATTTTTTTCCAAATGAAGGAGATCTGTCGCCGCTTACCTGGAAACACCTGAGCTGCAGAGTTTAAATGAAACATCAAAGCAACAAATTTGTGTCCAAGATTTTTGTTATAATGGAATTATTTAAGTTACTTGAGGAATCGCTGCAGCCCTACATTCAAACCTCCAGTCTGTTTAAGGAAGGTGCAGCTGCAGAGTGACTGCTATCAGCTCTGTGTTACTGTGATCATAACAACTCATTCACATCATACATCACTAATTTATCATTTTATTACATTAAACAGGTAAAAGCCTGTTTAATGTGAAAGGATGCCGTATGTGTGTACATACTAGGTGATACTATCTCTGGAGCTTGAAAAAAAAAAAAAAGACTGGACTTCATTTTGTTTCTTGGAGATGTTTCACCTCTTATCCAAAAGGCTTCTTCAGTTCTCTTCAGTGGTTGCCCCACTTACTACCATCTGTACCCTGGAGAAACTACTCCATGCATTTATGGACTCCCAAAGATCCACAAAGAAGGAGTCCCACGCAGACCCATTATCAGCAGTATAAACTCAGTCACCTACAACATTTCCAAACACGTCACCACTATCTTATCTCCGCTTGTGGGCAACACAGCCCACCACACTGAAAACTCCACAGACTTTACCAACAATGTCAGTAATCTTGTACTGAATCCAGATGAAACCGTGGTGTCCTTTGATGTGGTTTCACGTTTCACTTGCATACCCACAACTGAGGCAGTGGAGACTGTCAGAAAACGACTCCTTACAGAACAGAACCAGCTTTACCCCAGATTCATGCACCTCTGCCTTACCACAACATATTTCAAATACAATGATGGACAGAAGCATGGATGTGCCATGGGCTCCTCAGTGTCTCCCGTTGTAGCCAACCTTTACATGGAGGAAGGGGAAAGTAAAGCTCTTGGTTCACCCTACAACACTTGGCAGAAAGCATTCCCTCTAAGGCAAAGTTCTGATTAACCTGTTCAGTCCTTGTGCGTTAACGGCTACTTTATCAGTCAGATAATAACAATCAGGAATAATAATCAAAGCATCAATATAAGGACTCACAAATGTCAGCACATTCCTGGAGGGAGACTGCTGAAACTATCGGGATGGATGTGAGGGAATGAAGAAAGTGAACAAAGCAGGGACAAATAGCAAAGGACCAAAAAAACACCAGCACACAACCACAACACACACAATCCAGCTACACAAGCATAAGTGCGGACACGAGGTTTCATTTAAAAATGTGTTTGTAAAAGAAGTGCAATCTAGTAAAATATAAGACTTAAATCAGTGTTTTTGACACATTAACTTCAGCGAGTTTTTCAAAAGCAGTCGCTCAATACGGAAGACTTCGACAGAATTAAAAAAAAATAAAAAAACGAGGCTGTCCAGGGGGATTCCTCCTACATTATAGCAAAACAAAATCACATAAAATACACACCTTCATCTGATCAGATTTTTGTAGATCTCTTCAGCGTCTATCCGAGACTCCAAACAGGTGAGCTCTGAGAGAGATGCTAGGTTATGACGCAGTGACTGTAACATACCTACTTTAACTTAAAGGATATTAACATCCATCATCTTCCTCTTTATCCCCCTAGTCGTGGTCACAGGGGGCTAAAGTTTGCTGAGTGTGTGTTTTGGCAGATGCCTCAGCTGATTTAGGTTTATCTTGGACAGCGGGTTCCTGAAACTTTTCATAGTCCTCATACTCGTTGATGATGGAACAGGTTAGTTGTCGGCTTTCTTAGAAAAGTCTGCAAACTGCCGTCTTTTGATCAATGTCAGTTTTTTCAAATCCAAACCACCTCGTGGCCTAGGAATTAATTTCTTTTTTTTTTTTTTTTTTAGCCTGTCATGTCTGGCAGGGTTTGCAACCAGGAATTGTGATTTGAATGCACTGTTGTGCCAGACATATTTACTCTTCCAAGATGAGCTCTACAGATTCTCTGTAGGCTCCTCTTGTTAATGTTTGTCCTCTTATTTCAGTTCATTTGTGTTATTCTAACCCTTATGATGCCAGAGCTGACAGGCTGAGAGAGGAGAGAAGAAGAAAAAAAGGACAAAAAAGAAAAAACTGTGAAAGGGTCGAGGACAGAGCACAAATATTTAAACCACAATGCTTCATCGACTGCTGCACTTTAAAAAAATAATTAAAACAAAACAGCATAAAAAAGAACAAACAATACCTGGAAAAATAACTTTGTCAGGAAGAAACAAAACAAAAACAAGACAGAAACAAAGTGTCATGGTCTTATGTTTTGTATTTTAGGTCTGTGTCCTTGTTTCCCGTAGTGTTTCCTGTTTTATTTTGTATAGCTTTGTGGTCTCTGTGGGTCCTGTTCAGTTTTGTCTTCCTCCTGTCTCGTCTGTGTACGGTGCCTCACCTGTGTTCCCTCATGTGTATTTAAGTCCTGTTTCTGGTTCCTTGTTGTCATGTCACTGTGGTTGTTCCCTGTCTGTCGTCCTGTTTTCTTTCCTGTGTGTTTTGGAGGAAGAGTTTCTTCTCCGTGTTTTTGTGATTTTGTGAATAGTTGTCCAGTACCTTCCCAGAGTCTGCATGTGGCTTCTTCCTGCCTGCGCAGCAGCGCAACCCTGACACAAAGTATGGGTACACAAACCAACACAAACCAACAATCCTGCTACTGTGCATGAGTAAGTGTGTGTGTGTCTGTCAGAGGAGGCAAGAGTACTCACACTTAAGTAGAAGTACAAGTACTTGTTTTAAAAAAATACTTTAGTAAAAGTCGAAGTACTGCTTCAACTTCTGTACTTCAAGGTAAAAGTAAAGTACAGGCTCTGAGATGTACTGAAGAAGAAAGTAACAGTAGTTCTTTGGAGGACTGTTTCTACCTGCTATATTTCTGTAAAGCTGACCGAACCTCATTCTATATTATTGTAATAATCTAAAATAATCCATGAGAATAGAAACTTTATTCCAATCTAAACTTTAATCCTAATGAATGCACTCAGCTTGAATCTGTTCTGTAGGACACAAACTGTGAAAGGGAATTTAAACTCAGCTCCAGTCTCTGTGTCCTCCATAGTAGAGGGTGGCTGTGCCTCCACCTAAACACCAACATGAGGATACTCAGGGGTTCCAGTGGGACTCAGAAGGTGGAGGAACCCTAAGATCAGCTGTAGTGGCTCTGCATGGGGAGGAGAACCACAGCTTTGTATTGTGAGCTGCAGTAAATGATGCTGCTGCTCTGAGGTTTACTGCTCTGTGTGGATGAAGTGAACTCACAAAGATGTAACCCAATATTTCACAGCTGTCTGAGCTGATCTCCATCCCTACACTGACAGGCTGTATAACAGGGCTTCTCCATATAGGGAACGACTCAGCGCAGGCCGACTCAGACTCGCTGCAATTTGACGACGTCACTCGAGGTTCGTCAGGCGATCCGGGGTGATCCAAAAATGTCAGGGAGTGTGGTCACTAGCAGAGTCATGAGAACGACTCCTTCACCAGAATCAGCGTGCCATTTTTAAAACAGCAAAAACTGGAGGCCAAAGCAAAGGTTGAATGCCCAGACCGACAGTTTTCAGCAGTAGTTTTGCAACGTGAGAGGCGTCTGAAATGCACACACACAGCATACATATTATAATACTTATTGATAACCTTCGTCCATTAAAACATTGTATGGGACTTATCCATGATGATGATATTAAACTCTCATTTGCTGTTAGCTTGCCTCTATCTCATCCATTGTTATGTTGTGTCTTAGCCGCATACAAATTATGTCAAGACACTACTGCCAGGACTGCTATATCGACTCCACCCACACTGTGGAATGGAAACACAACACAACCGTGCTGAGTTGTGTTGACTGAGTCGACAACGCACCGAGTCGTTCCGGATTAAATGTTGGATTCGAGTGAATGAATCTCAGCATTAACAGCTTTGATTCAAACTCATCTCTGCTACACTTCATATAACCTTTACCATGAACACAGCCTCTGTGCACCAGTCCAACACAGAGCTTTACTGTAAATACAGTACAGCAAGCTGACCTGTTTATTACGTACTAAACTGCAGTATTTTCATACAATCTTTGAATAACACAAAGTTAGCATACCTCAGGTTGTTTTGCAGTCCTTACCTTTAAATCTAACCTCTCTTCTGTCCTCTTTCTCCATCTCTGAGTGAACTTCTCTCTTTTTGCTCTCCCTGGAAACAGAGCAGCTCTTCTTTTAACTAGCAGACACACTGTGTGACAAACTGCACACACTTTGTGTGTTTGCTGATATTAGTTGCGCATTTAGAAATGTTGCATTTACCTGCCACACGTTACTCCCTTTGTGATCGCTCCTCTTCAGTAGCGCTAGCTAAGCTGTTCATGTCCCGCAAGCCCAACTTACGGACTCGGTCTGGTCCACTGTAACCCTGATTATAGTGCTATAAATGAGACATTAATTATATGAATTTGACTATTTAATCCCTTTGTACGCGATAAGCCCCGGTGATGGAGGATACACCAGTACGGTTGTCTCTTATATGTTATTAAGGCTCAGATCACCCACTATAATGATTTTATCTGAACTGAGCACTAAATCAGATAAAAAGTCTGAGAAATCAGACAGAAACTCTGAGTAAGGACCAGGTGGACGATAGATAATAACAAATAAAACAGGTTTTTGAATTTCCCAATTAGGGTGGGCAAGACCAAGAGTCAGGCTTTCAAAAGAATTAAAACTCTGTCTGGGTCTTTGATTAATTATTAAGCTGGAATTGAAGATTGCAGCTACTCCTCCTCCTCGACCTGTGCTTCGAGCATTCTGACAGTTAGTGTGACTCGGGGGTGTTGATTCATTTAAACTAACATATTCATCCTGCTGTAACCAGGTTTCTGTAAGGCACAATAAATCAATATGTTGATCAATTATTAAATCATTTACTAACAGGGACTTGGAAGAGAGAGACCTAATGTTTAATAATCCACATTTAATTGTTTTATTCGTTTGTGCAGTTGATGAAACTATATTATTTATTGTTTTTGAATTTTTATGTTTAAATAGTTTTCTGCTGACTTTAGGTTTGTTTTTTGGTGGTCTGGGAGCAGGCACCGTCTCTATGGGGATGGGGTTTAGGGGGGATGGCAGGAGGAGAGAAGCTGCAGAGAGGTGTGTAAGACTGCAACTCTGCTTCCTGGTCTCAACCCTGGGTAGTCAGGTTTTAGGAGGGTTGATAAATTTGGCCAGATTCCTAGAAATGAGAGCTGCTCCATCCAAAGTGGGATGGATGCTGTCTCTCCTAACAAGACTAGGTTTTCCCCAGAAACTTTCCCAATTATCAATGAATCTACAGGATACAGCGTGAAACTGTCAGAGGGTATGAAAGGCTGTCCTTTCACTTAAAACAGAAGAAAACTGTAAGATGTAATACTTTAATCAAATGTGTTACATTTGTGTATATTGTACCTGTGGGGACAGAAACAGAATTCTACCTCATATCTGAAATTATGTGTTAATAAAGTGGAAAATTAAATATTAGAGACACGTGCAGGAATAACACAGCCCAATGAAAACAGTGCAAACGTCTTTGCAAAGCAAAGAACGGCACACTGTGTGCAAATGAAAACAGCAGTGAAAGGAAAGATGAGTAAATCCTGTGATTGTGTGTGTGAGCAGCACTGTGGAGAAGGAGCATGTGTGAGTCTGCAGAGAGAACGATGCTGTCAGCACAGGAACGCTGCACAACAGGAAGCTGAAACACACACTCTGCCACTGTGAACACTGATCCTCACATCAGCTGTAAAAGGAGCTGTTGTTGCTGGGGAGGCTTGTGTGCCATAATGAGCGATTCATACAAGGTTACAAGAAAATCCAGGAAGTGTTTCTGTAACAGTGGTCTGTGTAACAGCAGTCTGTGTAACAGTGGTCTGTGTAACAGCAGTCTGTGTAACAGTGGTCTGTATCAGAAGCTCTGCAAACATCTCTGAGTTTGTCTTTTTGAAAGGAAGGAAAGTGCTTCCCTGGCAACGATTTCTGGCCTGATTGGTATCATGTGACAGGGGGGTGTCAGAGAGAGAGAGAGAGAGAGAGCGCGAGCAGGGCTGATGAGTCAGAGAAGGCTGACTCTGACTCTAACCCTCCCTCCTCTTCCTCTGCCTACACTGCTGTTTGAGCCTGAAACAAACATAGAAGACAACAAAGATATCTACAACTTTAAATCTACTCAAACTTTATTGAGTGGGTGAGTAGATGTTTCAACACCGACAGGCTGAAGTTTTTGGGCTTTTGTAATTCATCTCTTTCTAGTCCAAACAGACATGTCAGATATCCACAGAGACATTATTCCCACATCCACAGCTGTTATATTTATGTGTCATTCTTCCAGGGAAAATGGTTCAGAGTGAGACTTTCACTTTCACAGAAGCAGAGTTTCACTTTTTCATTTTTGGATAAACTCCAACAGTTCAGCTAATTTTCACTCAGAATTCTGATTTCAGATGCAAAATACATTTGGGTACTTAAAGTATTTACAATTAGACATTAAACTTGTAAAAATTAAATGTTTTAGTGAACAGAGCAGCATTTTAATACCAACGAGCTCCATCAAATATGATAACAACAACAACACGTCTCTCAGCTAAAATGATCTTCATGCTGTCAGAATTAGCAGCGGAAATACCAGCTGTACTATAAATACAGTATTCACAGTATATTCTGTGAGATCCTCATCAGCAGTTACTGCAGTGCACATCGAGCATCTGTCACATATGAAGTAACAGCTGTCACTGATGATGTGAATGTGTTTTAATGTGATTAACGATGGTTAAAAGCCTGATGAAAGAAGAATTATTCCAACAACATGATGAAACGCTTTGATCTGTAGCACACATCATTTCCAGTTGAATCCCACCTCCTTCCAGGGAACACTCAGTGCAGAGCACTGCTCCTGGATCAGCCTCCTGCACTCGTTTTGTTGGCAAGGCGTCGTCATGGGATAAGCGCATGCGCATTGCTTTCTTGATGCAACGCAGACGCAGATCGACGACAATCAGAATCAGAAGAAAAGCAGACGTGTGTGTATTAATGAGACAAACTGCGATATGAGAGATAAATGTGCGATCTGGAGGATTACTGCGGTCTTAAACGAATACAGCTGCGGAAGTTTGGGAAACAGCGCAATCAACGAGACTACGATCGGTTTTTATCACGTGGTCAAGCCTGACCAATCGGAATGTGCCAAATCCAACGGGCAGTATGTCCTTTGTTCGAATATTCGGGAAACTTTATCCTCCAAACTGAGGCTAACGTGCGCGTGTATGGACACGGACACGTGTTTTTACGCGCGCGTGCGTGCCGTGGACGCGTCTTATCGCGGTGTTTGCAGAATGCCACGTGTCCAGGTTTGATGAACGGGCTCGAGCCGTCACGTGACTCCCCTCCCCACCTGTGCAGGGAATGTGGAAGAAGGCGGACATGTTGGAGGGAAATGTGTTGGTTAAAAAGTACCGAGGTGGAAGTCAAGAAGATTTTTGGAAGAAAGGTTTCGCAATACTTTGGGATTTACCGTTGGAATTTATTTATTTTAAACTCCAGACTTTGATGTTAAATATTTACGTTTATTTTTGATATGTTTACATATTTGTTAAATATGTGGTGTAATGTGTGTTTTTACAGCACCATGTGATGAAAACGTTAGAAATATTTGACGGAGCGCTGGTGTGTGTGTGTGTCGGTGTTTTTCTGTGTATTTGTGACATTGCGGGAAGTTGTAACCTTGGTGTGGGGGATGGGCAGAGTGGTTAGGTAACCTTTTGTGAATCGGGGGTTTTGATTAGTTTTTTGTTTGTTTGGTTTTTTTAAAATAAGCTGCTTTAAAATGTTTATTAATTGGGTATATTTGTAGGATTATTTTGGTGTTTTGTCGTTTGTCAGAGCCACGGATGCGTGGTGTGGTATTTATCTGTAAAAGCAGAGATGATGTGATCATGTTTTCGGGCTTTGGTAGTGTGGTTGTTGTGTAAATGTTTCGGTTGGGTCTGATTTAATCAAGAATTAGGTGGATCGTGAAAACTGCTGTGTCATTCAGGCGTTGCTGGTTTCTATGACCTCGTTACGGTGTTTATTTCATTGCATTTGTTTTTTTTTTTAAGTTGGTGGATGGTGTAAATGAGAGTTGATAACATCTTTAAGTTGAAACACACCGGGAGGCCTGATCTGCGCCCTTTCTCAGCAGTGAGGCTTTGTGTGTCGGGGAGGCCTCGTTTTTGTAATTCGGCTGGTTTCACGGTTAAAATTGTGTTGCTTTCTTCTGTAGGTATCAGGGAACGCGCTTCAGTTGTGTTTGTAAACCGAATACACAACGTTATTTGCGCTTTTGTTGAGATTTTGTGTTGTTAGTTGGTCATTGTTTGATCGTAACACAGTGTTTCAGTGTGCTTAAAGATGGCGGCCCCGTTTCTCTTCCCGCAGACAAAAATGCGGATGTGCAGGTTCGCAGAGCGCTCGTGGGAAGAAGCCCTTGGCTCCCCGAGCGTACGCGTGACGGGATGTAGGACCCAATCAGCTTCTTGGTATTTACCCTGAAAGCCCGCGTTACAACAGTTTGGACCAATCCCCGCCGTCGCTCTCCACACGTTGACGTAATGTAATATGATTTTTGTGGAGGGTAATATGGCGGAGCCAGTTGCATACAGTATATTGTAAGTGCTGGATGGGTTGGACCAATAGTGTTGTGCAATTTATTTGACGGACGGGAAAATCTTGCGAATAGGCTGGCCTGAATTACAGGTTGTGGAGTTTCAGTATTTAGGGGTGTGGCGATTTTGACTGATGTCGTGAACAGCCAGTAGAAACTCGAAGGGCGGGGACACACTGTGGCGGTCTGTCCAATACGGTGAACGACCGGTCTATAAAAAGTCGGGTGTAGTCGCGTAGTCGCCATTTCAGCGAAGCAGATCTGAAAGAGGTTAACGTGGCGGGGAACAGAGACGACTGGAGACGGATCCTGGTTTGAGTGTAGCTAAAAACAGAATCCGGATCCATCCCAATGGAAATGGCTCTTAACCCGCCCATTAACAGGTATCTACTGGTATAACTGACTCTCAGCTTTCCATCAGACGGAATATTGTGAACATTTCTTATTATTTTAAAAAATGTCGGAACAGGCAGTCTGTGTTCGCTGTAATGCCAGTTGAAGAGAGGGGGACGCTGAGTATGCCGCAAGAAGGACCTTGCCGAGACGTTAAAGGCATTAGAAGTGACTTTCATGTGGGAAAAATTAGGTAGTTATGTTGCTTTTTAACATAACCTCCGACTGCTGAGCACTATGTCGGCGCCATCTTCGGCTGCCGTTGGCCGCTCTCTCCCGCTGCTTGTGTTAGCATTGTTAGCACTAGCCTGAGCCCAGAGCGGTGTTCATGAGCCGTGTAAGTATAGCAGCTCCCGCTTTGTGTATTTAACAGCAGTGTTAACACTTCTGCCCTGATCTTAAGGAAGGTAACGGCAGCGTTAGCTTCTGGATAAATGTGTCGCTTGGTGGCCAAACCACCGTTGAGCCAGATCGGTGCGCAAATGCGTGTCAGCGGTATAAGTGCACGGCCACGCCGGAGTTTCTGCGTGCTTCGCCGGTTTGTTGTTGTAGCCATGTGACGGTCAGGGGCTGTTGTGATCGCTGCTGCAACGACTCGCCGTTGTAGCATAACGGCTAATGCAGGCTCATGAGTGATTTATTTATGTGTGATTAAGTTAAGAATGCCAGGCAGAATGTCCTTAATATGGGAAATGTTGCAGCCTTTTAAATGTCGGGTTATCCGTGTGTGTGTGTGTTGGGTGTTTCCGTTGGTTGCCTGGTTACAGCACCATTCTTAAAGTTACTCTCTACTTATAATACATACTAAATAATAGTAATGTATTCCAGATGTGTTTAACTAGCCTTTTTGGTTTTGATGATTTATGGAGAGCTTTTTTTCTTCCCATTTTTACTATTTTTTTAACCAACCTTTTTGTGTCTGTGTAGTGCTGTTAATATTTTGTACATGATTACTTCCTTTTTTTAAATAATAAAGTACACTAACTGTCAAATGTGTTTCCAACAGTTTGTATCATTCAAGATGACCTGATTTGTGCTTTACATTAGTTTTTTTATTCTAATGTAGCTAAAAATATTTACATTTTGTGTATTTAATTATTTAATAGTATGTTAGGTGTGCAGTGTACACCCCTGAGCTATGCAGAGGAGGCTGTTAACTGCCCCATGGGGGCATATTAGTTGTTCAACTCTTGATTCCAATTTTAAACACTGGATGCTGCAAATGCAAAACATTCACACAGCAGCGTCTATCACTGTTGTTGGGTAGTTTTTCTGCAGATGACCTTAAATGCCCCTCTTGCCTTTGATACAAGTCTTGTAGTTCAGGTGGAGGTGGGCCATGGTGAGTCAGTGCTGAGCAGAGGACGTCACACCAGATGTGCTGTTAATGTAGTGTGAAAAAAAAAAATTTAGCATTAATCTCACTGTGTGTAGATGTGATGCTTCCACCAACAGGTAACAGCCTCCCATTAAAGTAACCAGGTAGCAGTGGGTAGTCAGATAGTATTTGTAAATATTAAAGTCATTAACATATTAAATTAGATGTAAAGCATTAAGACGAACAGATGCAGCAGCTCCCACTGTCGGTGCTCCTGTAACTGTATGTTAGGAATGCTGTATTACAGTCACTGTAACAGTACCTGTTTCTACCTGTGGCCTTCCCGTTCGGCTGTAGAATGTATGGTTTGTTTACACCTGAGTGTGATTGAACACATGGAGACACGATGGTAAGTCAGGTCAACACTGGACCGTCTCCCTCTGGTATAAAGAGTCGTGTTACATGTTTGGGACCTTGGAGGGAACTGGTCTCTTTAAACATGGCGGTGCTGAGGTCATCAGGAACTCGGCCACATTCCTGGTTGTGTGGCAGCATCTCGGTTTACAGCCAGTGTCTCACTTGTGTTGTTACAAGTAGGAGCGGCCTGGCATTACTAATACAGTGATAAGTTACGCTGACAGCACACTAAACTCGACTTTGAGAAATAATTATCCTGTATTAATGACTAATGTGTGATTGGGAGTAAAGATGAAGTTAGGAGTTTGGTGTTTGACATTTTCTGGAATATTCCAGTCATTACGGTAACACAACAGCTTAAACCCCACCCACAATCCTCTCGAGAGGGTTTTTTTTTTTGGTTTTTTTTAATTGGGTGTGGGGTTTGAGTCGGGGACGTAAAGAAGAGGAAGTTCTCCGAGCTGGTTGGATGCTTGCTGATGTGTGACTGACCTGTAAGCAGGATTAATTGAGTTTGATAGGATAACCTGCAGCGTAAGTCAACCAGGGAACGCTTTGAATGAAAGTTGATTAGCATTCATAATAATCCCAGATTTTCTGTGAATACTGAGAAGAAAACCTTTAGATTACCTGTGTTTTAATTCAGGTACTGTGGGCATTAATAACAGGTTTGGCACTTTGGTACAGGTTGGAAAACAGTGCCAAAGGTTAAATGCTATTTTTTTATTTATTTTAATTAATTTTTTATGACCTTTAAAGGTCACATGCCTAAATACTCAGCTGGTTTCATAACTGCTCTCTGCAGCTCCCATGCTGGGCCTGATGTCAGTATGTTGGGAATAATGCTGGATCAGAACTGTGGCGCTGCTGGAAAACGCATCAGAAAACCTTCACTGCTCTACGAGGGCTTCGAGAGTCCCGGGATGCCCCCCCACAGCCACATAGTCCCTTCGGGGCCACCTCAGCCCCCGGTGAAGGACCCTGGCCGGCAGGGGAGGATGACCAACCAGCTTCAGTTCCTGCAGAAAGTCCTGCTCAAGTCTTTGTGGAGGCACCACTTTGCGTGGCCCTTCCACGAGCCTGTGGACGCCATCAAGCTCAACCTGCCGGTGAGTGTGGAGTTCAGAGGGTTAAAGGGTAAAGTTTGAATGTGTCCTGTTCTGATAGAGCCCCTCTTTCCTCCAGGACTATCACAAGATCATCAAAAATCCCATGGACATGGGCACCATCAAGAAGAGATTAGAGAATAACTACTACCGCAGTGCCAGTGAGTGCATGCAGGACTTCAACACCATGTTTACCAACTGCTACATTTATAACAAGGTGAGTCTGAGAAGGTCTGATGTCTCTCAGTAGTGACCACTGTGTAAATATATATATAAAATATGTAGAGATAGCAGCCTTATTACCTTTGACCTTTAGATGGTTGTAGTTATTTAGCTTGTATAAAGTGTTTTAATGATAATGCACAAAACCATGTTGTCTGGATTTCCTTCTCTGCAGCCGACAGATGACATCGTCCTGATGGCGCAGTCACTGGAAAAGGCGTTCTTGCAGAAAGTGGCTCAGATGCCTCAGGAGGAGGTGGAGCTGCCGCCCCCACCTCCTCGGAGCAAGCCGGTGAAAAACGGCAGAAAAGGCAAAAGTAATGCAGGTGAGCGTTGGGACCGCAGCCTTTGTGCAGTCGGAACATTCGAGATCTTCAGTTTGACTCTTCTTTTCCTCTTCCTCAGTCTCTGGAGGGGTGACAACAGCTCATCAAGTCCCAGCTGTCTCTCAGTCAGCGTACTCACCTCCCACCCCGGAAACGCCCGACTCCATCCTCTCCACCTCTCCACAGACCATCTTGACCAAGGGCATACCCCCCAGCTTTCAGACTGAGCAGACCATGCCCATCATCACAGGTCTGCTGCCCACGCAGCCCACAGCTAAGGTAACTGTAACGCGTCACTATTTCAGTTTCATGAAAACTGAAGAAGCAGAGTCCTGACCTCCTGTCTTCCTCCTCATCCTCCACAGAAAAAAGGCGTGAAGCGAAAAGCAGACACGACCACGCCAAGCACCGTACCCATGCCAATAATGAGCACCATGAGCGTCAGCGGCATTGGCCTGGGGCACGACTTGCCGCTCACCCTCACCTCTCTCGGGGTGGACCACAACTCTGGGATGGGGATGGGAATGAACATGAACATGGGCCGAGGAGCGACAGGCTCCAAAGGAGCAGCGGGGAACAGGAGAGGAGTGAGCGGACGACCCATCAAACCTCCCAAGAAGGACTTACCGGACTCCATCCTGCCGCCGCCTGTGCGCCGCAACAAACTGAGCCCACAGATGCGCTACTGCAGCAGTGTCCTGAAGGAGCTGCTGTCGAAGAAGCACGCGGCGTACGCCTGGCCATTTTACAAGCCCGTGGATGCCACTTCGCTGGGTCTGCACGACTACCACGACATCATTAAACAGCCCATGGACCTCAGCACCATCAAGGTACGGTATCCACGTGCATCATTTTCAGTTACTCCTGAAATCCGTTTTCTGTGTTGCAGAGCTGAGACCTCCAACGTTAATCCTGTCACACGTGTTAGTGGAGTCGATGATTATTTTTCTTCGTGTGATTTTAGAGGAAGATGGACAGCAGAGAGTACCGGGACGCGCAGCAGTTCTCCGCTGATGTCAGACTGATGTTCTCCAACTGCTACAAGTACAACCCTCCGGACCACGATGTGGTGGCCATGGCCAGAAAACTGCAGGTGATTTTCTTTATTTCACTGATGTTTAAAAAATTTAAAGAACTTGGAATTTAAACAAGTTCTGGTTCTCAGTCACTTGTTTTTAAATCTTTTGTTTTTTGTCCTCCAGGATGTGTTTGAGTTCTGCATCGCTAAGATGCCAGACGAGCCTCCGGCACCACCCAGCTCCTCCTCTTCATCATCCTCCTCTTCCTCCTCCTCCGAGAGCGAGCTCAGCAGTGAAAGCGAGGAGAGCGACAGCAGCCCGAGCTCTGACTCTGAGGAGGAGAGGGCGACCCGGCTGGCAGAGCTGCAGGAGCAGGTGTGTACTGCAGCGTCTGCACACTGAGCGGAGCTTCACACAGTTTGTGGCACTGATGTCATTTTTTAAACTCTTTTTTCCAGCTCAAAGCTGTTCACGAGCAGCTCACCGCACTCTCCCAGGGCCCCATCACCAAACCCAAGAAGAAGAGGACAAAAAAGACAAAAAGAAGAAGAAGAAAGTTGAAAAAGAGAAGCACCGGCGGATAGAGGAAGAGCTGGTGCCTGTTAGACCCCCAAGACCCCGAAAATGACCAAGACTCCAAAATCCAAGAGCAGCCGAGGAATGGCCTGTCCCGTAATGCCAATGAAGAAGCCACCGAGCAAGAAAAACAGCAAGAGCAAGTGCGTGTTGCCACCTACTGGACGATTTTGGAGCTGAAAGCATCTTTAAATAATGAAGTTCCTTGTTTTAACACTCTTCTTTCCTCCACCAGATCCAAAAAGACCACCATCATCCCCCAGATGGCCCACGATCCCCTCGTGAGTCATTTTGACTCCGATGAAGAGGAGGAGACCGCGCCCATGTCATACGACGAGAAGCGCCAGCTCAGCCTGGACATCAACAAGCTGCCCGGCGAGAAGCTGGGCCGCGTCGTTTACATCATCCAGTCTCGCGAGCCATCTCTCCGAGACACCAACCCAGAGGAGATCGAGATCGACTTCGAGACACTGAAGCCGTCGACGCTGAGGGAGCTGGAGAGATACGTCATGACGTGTCTGAGGAAGAAACCTCGTAAGCCATACGGTTGGTAAACTGCACAAACTCGAGCAGCAGCTTTGCTGAACTCTGATCAGCTTATTGATGTTCTTGTCTGTCTGCAGCGAGTAAGAAGAACAGCGCCGGAAAGTCCCGGGAAGAACTCGCCCTGGAGAAGCAGCTGGAGCTGGAGAGACGGCTGATGGACGTCAGCGGTCAGCTCAACTCTGGAAAGAAGCCCCCGAAGACCAAACGTAAGTCCTCTGTCCTTTCAGAGTGGAGTGAGTTAACCTTTATCAGAGTGAACAGGCTCAGGTTTGAAACCTGCAGCTGGAGCTCAGAGCGTCCTTTCATGTGTCCTGAGCTAAAGCTGGATCTTCATCCGGTCCTGATGGTGTTTGTTTGCTTCCTCCAGCAGAGAAACCTGCAGCTGACGCTCACACCCAGCCATCGCGTCTCAGCGCCAGTAGCTCCTCCTCCGACTCCTCTTCATCATCCTCTTCGTCCTCCTCCTCAGACACGAGCGACTCGGACTCGGGCTGAGAGAAGCTGGTTCTTATCAAAGAGTTCCTGCTAGAGACTCTTCTCCCCCGAGTGGACTGAACTGATTTAAAGCTGCTGAGGGTGGAGCTGCAGGATGGGGTCGGCGAGCCCAGCAGAGATGGAGGAGGTTCCTGCTCTTCTCTGGAGAGCCGGCCTCGGCGGGTGTAGCCAGGGACGCTCCATCTCCTGCACATAAAGCAGATGGATGCCTACGTTGGAGGGATCAGGGTGCTAGAGCCAGAATGTCTCATTTCTGGAGATGTTTTCCCTCCTCAGCGTGCTCCTGTCTGTGTAGATGGTGTACAGTTATTTCTTTTATAAAGAAGCTGATTTATTCCCTCATTGTGGGAACGCTGGAACTGGCATGAGCGTAGTTTTAGTTTTTTCTGGTTGGATGAAGAGGGGAGCGTTCCTCATAGTTTTCATGCAGGCGATAAAGTGTCTGCACACAGAAGCACCTTCAGATCAGAGGAGCTGCTGAACATCTGCACACATCTGTAGGAGTCATACGTGAATATTTCTGTTTGATCCATTTCTGTGTAAACGTTGCTTTTTCTCATGTGACCAATCTGCTAATAAACTGTGGGGACGTGTTCGGTCCTCAGGAACGTCTTTGCTCAGTTCTTTGCTTCAAACACGTCGGATCCATCATTTAAATAAAGTTTGTCTTTGAACTCTCGGCCTTTCAGGTTTAAGTTTGTTTTATCAAACGTTTCAGTGCAGCAGTTTTTTTTGGGGGGGGTACCTTGATTGAGTAGCCACAGACTGATTCGTGCTGTGATGATGATGATGATGATGTTTCCTTTGGTTTTGTTTGTGATTTTTAGGTAAGGTGTGTGCTTGTTTTTGTCTGCAGCGATTATTTATTTAAGGAGATGATCCTGAAGCTGAAGTCGTGGTTGTGTGTCAGGATTGTGGACGTGTACATAACTGAGCATGTGTTTGTTTTCTGCAGTTTTGGTTCCTTTTTAGTGTTTCAGTTTGTCAGCAGCCTGAAGCCTCTGTACTCATCGTTACAGCCGAGCATCAATAAACTGAGACGCCTTTTCTCCGACTGGCAGCATTTTATTCAAACACCACTGAGAACAGAAACCTGCTGTAAGGAAAGTGTTTGTTTCTGCTTCTGCAAACATTTTTATCTTTGTGGACTTCATTACTTAAACATAAAGTCTCATCATAAACAGCAATGATACAAAACATGAAAGTTTGGTTCCTCTGAGGAGCTCACAGCTGCCCTGCAGCAGAGAACAGACTCAGTTATTCTAATAACTTTAAACCTCTCGGTCTTGTCATGGACTCGGGATTTTATTTCAAGACCACAGCTGTGGGAATATCATTAAAATTTCCAGAATATTGTCCAGTTAATTAACGTCCTTGCTTTTATTGGATGCAAAACGAACTGATTCAAATCCAACAAAGACGGCGCTCCTCCGCCCTCTCCCAGGTGCGCAGACTCCGCCCCGACTAGGTCGCTGCTATTCTCGCTGTTTGCGCCTGTATCATTTCACCGCAGTTTGCTCTACCAGAGTTAAAGCAGTTTGATTCAACATGTGCACGTTTGATGCCACTGCAGTCATGTGTTTCGCTGGATACAGAAATGGAAATGACAACCGGCATGAACGCGAGAAGTAAGAGGGAAAATGAAGATCAAGGGAAAGTTTCAGGCTTCCCATTCCACACCAAAACAATCCCAGCATGGAAGGTAAAACCAACCTTCATGTATTTTGAAACACAAACTGAAAATTTAATGCAAGTTTTAGGGCTGCAACGATTCTTGGAGCAACTCAGTTCGAGCATTAAGCGGCACATACACGAGGGGTGATTGACAGTGCTAAGACCCTCCTCCCGGCTCTGATTGGTTGTTTTTGACTGGGAGCAGTTCAGGGAGGAGGTGGAGGTGTTCGATTTTTTTCACCGACTATCTGTCTCATACTGTCACCATGGTGACAGTTTTAACAAACATGTAAAAACATATTTTTATAAAAATTACATACTGCAGCTTTAATCTGTATCAGAGAGAAACTTACTGTCAATGATTGTTTGACATTTTTTCAGTTTTACACATTTAGCTGTGTGGTTTTGAAATAGCGCCCATTTTTACAAAGATTGTTGTTGATTTAAAAACAACATAACTTTATGTATTGTTTATGAAAGGCAGAGAACAGTTAAGACTACTGTGATGAACTCTGAATAATTGTTTTACATTCTGTGATCAATGATGGAGGTCACCCAGGAGTATTAAGTAAAGATGGTTACATTTATTTGAGCTGTGAGTCTTTAATATCTAGGTGACTTTATGGGAATGTGGATCTTTAAGATCAATTTGAGAAGTGATTTTGATCATGTTGCATATTTTATTGTGTCATGTAGCGTGGGGCACTGGTCTCGCCCTCCCTCGGTCTTGGTCTCGACTCGGTCTTGGACCCTAAAAGTCTTGGTCTTGTCTCGTCTTGATACACTCTGGTCTTGGTCTTGTCTTGGTCTCGGGTTAGGTGGTCTTGACTACAACACTGGTTCAAACTACTGAAGAGAACAAGCTGCTTAAATCCTCCATCCTGCTGCATCTCCTTTATTTCCTGTTACATGGATATAAATTGTCACTGGTTTGTTCTCACATTTAAAATGCAGGTCAATGAATATGAAACAGAAGCTTTTAATAACATTTACTCGTCGTACTTGGATCATATTTAGTAATACTGCTGCAAGGTGGAACAAAAACATGATATTTTATTTATTTGCATTTCAAGTCTCTTTTTTTTCTGGTGTTTGAGCAGAATTAGTTGAACTCGTCTAGTTTGATTCATTTTTCACGAACTCCTCCTGATGAAACATGAAAATCAGCTGAAACAGGAGTTAGCAGGCAGCAGGATCACTTCCTGGCAGCAGCAAAATAAATGATGTGATGTGGACGTGCTGACCTGGACGGCAGCCTTTCTGCAGCTCCTCCCTGAGAGCTGCAGCGCTGCTTCATTTCTGTGGGAAACCAAACAAACCCGAACCCAGGGCCGCCTGTTAGTGTTACTGCAGCGTTATCACCTGATGGAAACAAATAATCTAAAAACGTTTTCATGATGAATCAAATGCATGACTTAAAATCCTGTCACAATAAAGTTTCTGCAGCACTTCAGCATCTGCTTTAGTCACCCTGCAGCACCTGTTCATCTGCTGCCATCAGGGCGGAGCCTCCACAGAGGCAGGAAGGCCAGGTGGAGTCTGAGCCATCGGACTCCTGAACCCTATACAAGAACACACAACACTACACAATAACACACTACTACACAACAGCTGCTTCACTGCTTCTGTCTGCCTCACTGGTCTCAGATTGCTGCTCAGTGTTCGAGTACGTTCAGACTGCTGTTTATGTTAAATATGTGCTTTATTTATTTATTTATCTCAACCCTGTGCTGTTTTTAGTAGGGCCAGTTTAATATCTGCTGCATATTTTCTCAGTGTAATAACTGGCCTCAGTGCAGTCTTTGGTATATTTAGTATATTTGTTACATTCTGTTATATTTATATATTTAATGCTGCTTTTTCTTTCTTTCTTGTTTTGATTTTACAAAGGAAACGCACTGAATTGTGCCACCTGCCACATTTTTATCATCATACTCCATGATGACAATAAAAGCTTTCTATTCTATTCTATCTATTCTATTAGCAATATAGTTTAATGAGGACTTTTAAATAAATTTCCCCTTTAAATTTGATTAATTAACTGCTATAATTAAAATAAAATAAACTTTAAATGAAGTTCAGATTCCTAAGTTAGCTGACTGATAACAGAGCGCGCTGGCTGCCCTCTGGTGGCCGCAGTGGATAATTACACCTCTGATATCCTCAGAGATTTCCGGCACAGCTTTCCAAAATAAAATATATTTATATTTGCTTTTATTGTCTTGGTGAGGTAACTGTTAGTGCTGCTGGTGTTTGGTGATTAAATTCAACACCGTTTATTCCAGAAGCAAAGACTGAGGCTCACTTAGGGCTGCCTCATTCTCACAGCTGAGTATATCAAGACTTTAATATGGTGATCTTTATTATTTTAACACTTATAAAATTGTCTAGCCTATTTTTACGCCACCCTCTATCGCTACCTGGTGGAAAAACTCAAAGCTACAACAACATAAAACTGTCATGGCGGCTGCCACCAGGCTCGTTTCAAGGTTGGCGCTGGTCAGCGGTTAGTTTCTGTTTTATATTCCAGAGAAATAAACGCTCCTGTTAGCAGGGTTTGTCTGGATGGTGCAGTAAGGTTTAATGCAGAGCAGTTTCTGAGAGTTTGAGGAGCTTCCTTTAATTTCCTGTAACTGCTGAAAGTTGGTTTGAGTCTAGTTGCAGGCTTCAGAAACGCTGCAGCTCCACTCTCTACACCTGCTTTCTAACAAAAATAACTGATCAGTGTCTGTGCTGGAGTCTGGTGCTAAGCAGCATCCTGCTGATTACGTTTCACTTTTTGAGCTGGAAAAAAACGTGTTTATGGGATGTTTTAGATTTTTTTTGGCCTCCACTTTGTAGCTCTCGTCCTCGTGTAGTAAATCCAAACCTTCCACTTTATAACACACAAACAGGAATAACAGGAGTTTGCAGTTAGGGAGCACACAGCAGCTCATCCTGAAAATATTCCAAGTGGAAGTTTATTTACAGCAGACCTGAGAGTCCTTCAGTGTTCACACTGACTTTGGTGCAGATGCTGTGATTGGTTATCTTCCTGTGAGGCGCTCAGTCCTCAAACAACAGCGTCTCAGGCTTCCTTCCTCTCTGTTCCTGCTCTGACTTCATGCTCCTCTCTTCTCACCCAGGTGGAGGCAGCGGGATTGGACGGGCGGTGTGCCAGCGTTTCGCCTCTGAGGGTGCCTCCGTGGTGGTCGCTGACATCAACGAGGAGTCAGCCAATGAGACGCTGGACAGTCTGCGGGATGACCTCAGAGGGCAGGTTCACACGGCGGCCGTGGTGGATGTGTCGTCTAAGGGGAGCATCCAGAAGCTGGTGACGAGCGTGCAGGTGAAAAACGGTCCCGCTGCACATCTACGCGTCTTTGCTTCCTCCTGTTCCTTTAACGTAAGCATCCTCATCTTCCTCCTGCAGACTCGTTACTTTCAGCCTCCCTCGGTGTGCGTGAACGCAGCCGGCATCACCCAGGACAACTTCCTGCTCAGCATGGAGGAGGAGCAGTTTGACAGAGTCATCCAGATCAACCTGAAGGTAGGCAGTGCTGACCCCAGGTCAGCTTCTCCTCCGTCTGTGACTCCAGACTGGGAGACGACACAGTTTAAAATGATGTCAACAAGAGAAGAGTTGTTTCTCTACATGTTTGTTTCCTGTTATCGATAAAATCTACACAAGTTACAGATCAAATATATTTAAATCTTTGATCAGTGTGAACGGATTTCTTTTCCCCTTCCAGGGTTCATTCTTGATCACTCAGGCTGTCGCTCAGGCTCTGGTGGCCTGCGGAGCGCCCAAAGGATCCATCATCACTGTGGGCAGCATCGTGGGAAAGGTGAGATGCAAGCAGGTGCAGCAGGCTCGGTGTGCTCCACCTTTCCAGTATGAAGCTGATGCACACACTTTCATACACACAGGTGGAAAAACGAGTCTTTTAGGAATTCAGAGACATAAAAAGATGCTGAGTGTCGGCACAGAGAGCGGCTGGCAGGGAGGAGACCGCCTCATTTGACTTTTTTGTATTTCTTGTCATCTGTTTGAATTTTTTAAATTATTTAAATGCTTCATATATTTGTTTGAATAAAGATCAAATGCAGAGCTGGATCTTCTGTTTGTGCAGTGAAGGTATCCCCATCTGATTTCCGGGGTTTAAAATTCCTTCTAAAATCCTGCAGATTGTTTCTGATTGTTCGATACCTGAAGAACATTTTCATCCTTTAAATCCACAGATCTGAGCTCGTTCTGTCGCCCGAGTCAGTCGATCTGGACTTTATCTTGTGACTGCTGTTTGCAGGTGGGGAACATCGGACAGGCCAACTACGCCGCCTCTAAAGCCGGAGTGGAGGGTTTGACCAGGACCGCCGCCAAAGAGCTCAGCAGGTGAGAACAAGGTGAGGCAGCGAGAACGCATCGAAACACACGAGCTGACTGGACACACACCAACTCCTCATCCTCACTTCCTCCAGGTTTGGGATTCGGTGTAACTGCGTGCTGCCAGGCTTCATAACGACCCCAATGACAGACAAAGTACCAGAGAAGGTTATTAGCAAGGTATGGCACACACACAGGTACACACAGGTACACAAAGGTATGCGCAGGTAAGCCCACTGTAACTATCAGGGGTGAAACCATCAAATCAAAGCAGACCGTTCATTATAAATACTTTAATTCCCTCATTAAGAGTGTAATAGAATCAGCATTAATTTAAGGTGATGCTGCTGAATATGAACTGAAGCCAAAATAAAATAACTTTTGTTTTGTACTTGCTTCATTATGATGGAGTCGGATCACTGAAGCATCATAAAAACTCACTTCCAGCCTTTGCGGTCTCCGGAGGTCGGGTCCTTGACAGGATGCGGCCCCTGAATTTGGACACAGCTCATGAAATTGTGCGTCGATATAATCTGTGTGCCTGGAACTCGTGCACTGAGAAACGTTCCACGGTGCAAAGTGCGATTGAAATGCGTTCAAGTTTTTAATTTATTATTTTATCCCTGTTATTAATTAATCTAAATTAAACGCGTTAAAGTCCCACCACTGTTCAAGACATTTAAAAGATGTATTTTACATATTGAGCGTGTCGAGTCGCTCACTGAGATTTCATGAGTCTGTTTTTAAAGTAACCATCTGTAATCAAGTAATCACTGAAATGTAACTGTAATCAGTATTTGCTTTAAATGTGATCAGTTCTCATCGTTCTGATTGTATAAGTTTAATTAATGTGAGCAGTTACCGCCCAGATCAGAATCAGAAAATCAACATTTGCTTCCTTCACTGCGAGCAGGCAGAGAGCAGCTGAAGACCCCACAGTACCCGGGTTTGATCCCAGTAAATGTTTCTGGATCAGCTGAGTTCGGTCGACCTCCCGACTTGAATTAAATCTCCGGCCTGAAGCCCGGCAGATGGACCTGAGCAGCTTTTTCTGCTCCTCACTGAAGCTGATGTTTGTGTTTCAGATGAAGTCGTTGGTGCCTCTGGGACGAATGGGCGAGCCTGCAGGTCAGTTTAACGTCACACACTGTGTATGAATCGCTCTGCAGCTGCACTGACGTGAACCCAAGGCTGCTGGATCAGTGTGAAGCCTTTGAACATCAGTGCTGTTGCTCCATTTTACAACCATGAGCTGCATTAGTGTTAAAGCAGAGGGAGGCCTTTCACGTTCTCTAACCTGCGACCTTTGAGAACCGACCCCAAAAAACCATCCAGAATCGGCTCGTTTCTGTCACATAATTCATGGAAGTGTTTTCATGCCAGAGTTACAGAAACAGATTTTAGCTTCACACTGAGGAAAAAAAGTTACAAGGCTTCAAAACTGCTAGACACCCCCCCCCCCACAACACCACCACCCACACAGACCCTCACTGTGAGGGCCGCGGCTCAGAAAATGCTGACAGCGTGAAGGTTAAAGTGAGCTCCTCGGTGAAGCTGTGCTGATGTTTGTGTGACTCTGAGGAGGAAACTTCTGATCGTCTCTCTGTCCTCCAGAGGTCGCTGATGTCTGCGCCTTCCTCGCCTCCGATGACTCTCAGTACGTCACCGGCGCCAGCATCGAGGTCACAGGTGCAGTTTGCTTCTCTTCTGATTCTCTAAAGCACACAATGCTAACACACAATGCTAACACACAATGCTAACCCTGACCCTCACAGTCTAAACACCAAATGTCTTTCTCTGTCAGGTGGGCTGTTCATGGGTTAAACCAGCCATCCAGCACATTAATGGACATCAACATGAGGCCATAATTATTTTATAATTATTTTATGTTTTGATTACGTTAGGTTATGATTGTGTGAATGTTTGTGTAATTTTGGTGTGAACTCCTGCTGCACCGTGTAAAGTCACATGCTGTCTTAATAAATCTGCTCAAAAGAAGCCGTGAACTTTATTTTTGCGCTCAGGGTTAATGTGGTTGTGGGCACAGCTGGGATTTGAACCAGCCACTCCACCAGCTGAGCCTCATCAGGCTCCATCCTCTCTGGGAGGTCTGACATTTAAAAAGATTATTGGAGGTTAACGGACGGCTCACGGTTTGAAGCAGGAAGCTCGCCTCATCCAGAGGCTGCAGGTGCTGAACTCACTCAGGTGGGGGCGGAGCTCCTGACGAGCCTTTCAGGGTCAGAAGCATCTTTGCTGCAGTTTCTTTCTGTTATTGTTTGTGCTGCTGATCCTTTATTGTTGGAGCCACAGCAGTTAGAAGATCCGGTTTCTCAGCTAAATATGTTTGTTTGGAAACAGGATCCATAATCTCAGAGTCGATGTACCAGAATGTTACGTTCCCTCTGAGCCGCAGTGACGTAACGTTCTGGTACATCGACTCTAAGATTTGTCAGAGTTTTAGATATTTAAATACGGCCTCTGAAGAAAAACAGACACCAGAATGTGTCCGACAAACACTCGAGCGAAGAAAACTCAGGTTTCTGTTTTCATGAGAAGTGAAACTAGCAGCTCTTAAACTTAAACACAAACACATGAAAGCACTTTGAAATAAATTCTTGTGGAGCACAAAATAAAAAACACCTTCCTGCAGCCAAGGAGGCCGAAGATGTCACAAGATGCCACAAGATGTCGCTGTTTCACCAGCTAGTAAAAATAACGGGCAGTAACGAGCCACTAGAAACACAGCAGTCACAGTTTGAAGCCAGTGTGTAAAAGATATTTTTTATATTACCAAACTGCAGGTAGGTTTACAGGAAAATAAATGAAGTTTAAGTAAAAATAAAAATGAGGCTGATCCAGAAGATTAATTACTAACAAATAAATAAATAATCTACCTGCAGGTCTGTTTAAACTGACTTTAATTAAAAAAACACATATATACTTATATATCGCCATATTTTACACTGAGATCAATAAACATTAAAATGAAGCAACATTTACTACAGTTTTTTTAACCTGCCTATTACCACAGTGATAAAGAGCGACACCTTGTGGCCACTGCGCTAAGCTCATGACAGCAGTTTGAAAGGAAAACAAGAGTCGAGCAGCTCTTTTTAAAAAAGATATATTCCAGAAACAAGAATTTAAAAAATTACTCAGACATAAAATAATACTTTGTTCTCGTTTCAGCTCCAAAATTTGATGTTGAAACAGCTTCAACACATAAAAACAAACAAAAAAGCTTTTCTGGAGGATTTTTTTTTAGGTTTCAGTCAGTTTTCACCTACACACACACACACACACACACACACATTATATATTTATATATATATATTCTCTATATATAGGAAGTAGAAGAAATAAAACCAGAAGCCCAGAATGAAATCACCTCATAATTTTCACTCCAGCTCGGTGGCTGACTCGCACGGACTCTCACCCGCCATTTTAAAGGTGCGTCATATTTTTGGCACCGCCCCTCAGATCGAGTTGGACCAATGAAACAGTTTCTCTGTAAAAACAAGCAAACAGCAGCAACGACAGGGACGTGACAGGAGTGGAGAGTCACCGTTTAATCATCGCAGTGAAGCAGGAGGTAACAGCACAGTACAGTAAAGAGCTTTTACAGTAACGTGGCCACAGATTCTTCCAACAGCTGCAGGAAATAAATACACACCACATTTGACTGAAATATTTGTTGGTTCTTGTTTTTAATCTCAAAGCACCTGTTAGTTTTAAATAAATACAATAGAATATCACTATTTCTGTACAAATGGAATGTAATGCACATCTTCCCATGAATGCTCCATGAAACTGGAAGAGACTAAAGGAAAGGAAGGAGTCCGAGTGGAAGCTATGACCTGCCACACAGTTCAGCAAAGCATGCATTTTATTCACTGCTGCAGAGAAACAGGAGGAGCTGAAGGGCAGACACACAATAAACACTGATGATGTTCAGCAAACACTGGAGCGGTGTGCAGTTAGAACCCTCTAACCTATTAAAAAGGCACCAGGAACATGCAAACATAGCCGCTCTGCATTTACAGTTTACAGAATGAATGGCTTTGATCACACCGCCTCACTGCATGCATCAGTACGTTTTTGCTCCTCTCAGGCTGGAGGAGTGATTGTCCCACTGAAATAAGAGTAAATCCTGCACCTCACATTAACCTCAGTGAGTGGGCGTTGAGTTCTTTGGTTCCTTACAGCGTAAAAAGGTCTGAATGTCACTCTATAAACAGCACGACTGAGAGGTCACTGGACTTTCACAGTAGACCAGCTTACAGAGATCTGCATGTGAATCAGATTCAGCTGATAAAGATGGCCGCAGCCTCTCAGAGCTCATGCTGCTTGCAGTGTGAATGTGGGATTAAAGAGCTGGGAATGAGTGTGAGCCATGTTGGAAGGAGATGCTGGGGGGGGGGCAGAGGGAAAAACAGAGGAGGGGAGGAGAGAGGAGGGGGATCAGAGATGGGGGGCTCTCTCCGGCCGGTGATTTAAAGAAAATACTGTTTTATTTCGAGGAAATGTTCCCTCCTGTTTTTTCTTCTTTCTCGTGGCTGTGCAAAAGGTCGAAGGTCAAAGGTCTCCTCTCCGTGGCATTTTCAAATTTCTCTCCTCTTTTTTTTGTTAATTTTACATCCATTGTTGGGAGGATGTCGCTTTCCCAGGCACGAACTTTACTGTGAGTGTGTGTTTGTTTCACAACAGCAACTGCTTATTTGTGTGTGTGTGTGTGTGTGTTTTTTATATCATTTACAAATTAATTTACAAATTACTGGGCATGAATGTTTATCATATATGTGTGTGTGTGTGTGTGTGTGTGTGTGTGTGTGTGTGTGTGTGTGTGTGTGTGTGTGTGTGTGTGTGTGTACACATGTGTGTGTTTTCAGGCTTGGAAACACACAGGTCCCACTTCAAAGCCAAACTGCTGGTTTGTGTCCCCAAAGTCTGACACCTTGATGTCCCGCAGAGGGAGATGCTCCAGCTGTGGCGTGTTGATCTCCAGGACCGTCCTGTCAAAGCCTTTACGATACTGAGGACACACACAGGGAGACACACATGTCAGTGATCAGGGAGAATTGAAGTATTTATGATTTAAAGTCTGTGTGAGCTGGCACATTAGTTTGGAAAGAGGGTTGAAATGACAGCCGATACATCCAGATTCAATTAAATTTTATTTATATAGCACCAAATCACAACGGTCGCCTCAAGGTGCTTTATATTTTAAGGTAAAGTCCCTACAATAATACAGAGAAAACCCAACAGTCAAAACGACCCCCCATGAGCAAGCACTTGGTGACAGTGGGAAGGAAAAACTCCCTTTTAACTGGAAGAAACTTGGGGCAGTCATCTGCTGTGACCGGTTGGGGCCGAGGGGAGAGAGACGGGACAAAAGACATGCTGTGGAAGAGAGCCAGAGATTAACCAACATCCAGAGCCTTCAGGAACTCAAGGCAAATCTCATCCACCCCAGGGGCCCTGTCACCTCAGTGATCTCAGTGACGGTCGAGTCATCCCCCTTGTCCCCAGACTCTGTTTCCACTACACAAGGCTTGTCAGTGAGAACATACGGCCGCAAATCTGGTGATATGATTACAAAATCGATCACCAACCTGTGACCCAGGGTGTCCTGGTTCCACGTGCACTTATGGACATCCTTATGTTTGAACCTGGTGTTCATTTTGGACAAACTGTGGTTTGTACAGAAGTCCAATAATAAAACACCATTTGGTTCAGGCAGGCCGTTCCTCCCAATCACACCCCTCCAGGTCTCACTGTCATTGCCAACATGAGTGTTGAAGTCTCCCAGCAGGACGATGGAGTCACTGGATAGAGCACCTTCGAGCACCCTGCCCAGTGACTCCAGAAAGGGTGGATAATCTGAACTGTTTTTTGGTGCATACGTGCAAAGAACAGTCAGAACCCATCCCCAGGCCCGAAGGTGCAGGGAAGCATCCCTCTCGTCTAAAAGTGAAAAATCTGACGTACAGGCAGCAAGCTGGAGAGATATGAGAATACCCACTCCAGGTCGCAGCCTTTCACTGAGGGCACCTCCAGGCTGGAACAGAGTCCAGACCCTCTCCAGGAGACTGGTTCCAGAGCCCAGGCCATGCATTGAGGTGAGCCTGACTATATCTAGCCTGTATCTCTCAACCTCACACACTATACAGGCTCCTTCCCCACCAGAGAGGTGACATTCCACCTCCCAATAACCAGTCTTGATAGTCGGGAATCGGTCCGTCAGGGCCACCGCGCAACACATACTGCACCCGACCCAGAATAACAATAACTAATGATAACTAACAGAGGTGAATCATCCAGATGTGGTTTGCATGTTCTTTACTTCATATTAAAAGCTTAAAGCTCTTCTGCTGCAGCCTCTCAACAATAAATCAATCCGAATCACTGAAAACAGGCACGTGAAGCATAAAGCTTCATGAAATCATGTGAACGCTTCTTCGTGTTTTGCAACAACATGTGAAGCTGTTTTTTCAACATGATATGTGATGAAATTACCTGCAATTATTCTCAGGTGTTACTCAACAGAAACTTAACAGTGATTATAGAAGGGAAACTTTTTGAATTTTACAACCTTAAAGGTCCCATGAATGAAATACTCGATGTTCTTGATGTGGAACATTACACAGTGTGTAATTATCTGCTGCTTTCAGTCACATTACAATAAAAACACGATGGAAACCTCATGTGGTCACCTTCCAACTCTGGGCAACTACGTTTGATCACACACTGACTGCCTGGTAGGAGGTGACCAGTCTCCAAAGAGTCGCAGTCTGACTGGGACTGACTGCAACCGCTCTCAGACAGACTGGAGACCGTTTGCAATAACAGCTGTTCATAAACACAGGTACACACTGCAGTCAGTGCAAATGAGTCTGCACCGCTGAGCGCAACTTATCAGTGATGCGTCTCTTTGCAACAGCAGACTCCAGTCTGATTATACTGTACTGTGCAAAAGTGTTGAGTCACCCCTCATTTCTTTATATTTTGCTTTTCTTGGAGCCAGACCTTCCTGTAATGTTTTGAAGTGGTCTTCAGCAACAGTTTTCAAGTCTTTCTGGAGGTCTTTTTCTCTTTTCTTTCTTTGCTTTTTGATGCAGTTTCTGTTCAGTTCTTGTACAAGTGGAGGACAAAAGAAGATGTAAAAAGCCTAAAACCAGGGCAGAACCATTGTGACCCAACCAGTGTTGTTTTCGTTAATGATGATGACGACGAAATTATTTCGTTGACGACCCTTTTTTTCATGACAATAATGAGAAGATGACGAGAAAAACATGGCTCTATGATAACTAAAACATGACGAGATGTTTGTAAGGTTTTGTTGACGAGATGAAACTAGACGAGAAGGTTAATGGATGTTCAGTCAGTCATCCAAAATACATGACATGTCTGCTTGCAATCTGTCAGTAACGCTGCTGCATCCCATCTGTTTTTGGTCACGCCCACCACCTGCATTACTTTAATCCAGGGGTGTCAAGCTTAATCATAGGATGGGCCAAAATTGAAGACAGTCTGAGTCACGAGTCGAACAGGATTAATAATAATAACTGTAATCAGCAATATGATTTTGAATGGCCAGAATACAGCAACATTTTCCTCAACACATTAAATAAAATATAAAATTATATTTTTCTTCAAAAACAACATCAGGAAAAATGAATATATTTCAAATTTGCAAATTTTTTTAGGTAAAAACTGAATTTTTGTGCTGCGTAAACTGTGCAGTGTGTCCAGTTTCTCATCAAAAAATGCAGCTGCAAACACAGCGGTGGAGACACGTGATCACATGGTCCCGTCCCTGAAGCTCCACGGACGTATGGATGCTTCTCATACAGCCACCTTTCATCCTCAGCCCTGCTGAGAATTTTAATTTACTTTTCATGAAGTTGACAGGTTTCCTCAGGTAGCTCATCGCACCTGTGTATAACGCACATCACCAAATTCAGAAGCTATTTCCTCTGAAACTGTTGGTGATTTAAAGCTTTGCCTCATAAAGTTCACTGTCTGTGTTACAGTGCTCGTGGCAGGTTCTGTCTTCAGGTTTTTGCTGCAGCGTTTCCTGCTGTGTGATGCAGTGATGCACTGTCAGCTCACCTGTGCAGGTCTCCCTCTGCATCTTGTCCCGCATGTGTACCAACAATCCACTCTTTTGCCGCACATCGCAGGCGGGAATAGAGACAGATGGTTTACCTCCAATGTCAGTGATCAGGTCCTCTGCCTCCCACCTTTGGAAAATCTCCACTTTTCATTTGGCCATTTTTGGGGGTCAGGCAGCTTAAATGTCACTGTAGAAAGTGTTGACCGATGTTATCTGCTGATCACTGATCAGTGAGTCATTGATAATGATGAAAACGGGTTAGAGCACAGGTCGTGGCTTTCGTGGCAGCTGCTGCAGTGCATTGTGGAATTTGTAGTATAAGTGGTGGAGCCATCTTACCAGCCATCTATTAATAACAACTGAAATCATATGAAGCCGTATAAAATTATATGTCGGGCCAGATGTTCCCCGCAGGCCTGGAGTCTGACACGTGCTTTAATCACTGATGGACCATGGTGGATGCTGGACGTTGCACGAAGGGGCTCGGTGGACACAAACCAAGAAAAGATCTATGGACTTATTTTCAATATAACACATCTGAAAGGAAAACTGAATGGATGTCCAGGGAGACGGCTGCAACTGTGGATTAAAACACCACAAATCTTAAGCGGCACCCGAAGGCTCTGATATTGTGCACTAGTTAAAGATAGCCTGGTGTTGTATGGTGTCTGTTTTTATATAATATGCAATTTAAATCAAGTTAAGCATGTGTTCATGATCCATTTTTATACCTTGGGCATATGCATGCTCATTGCACTTTAGCAAATTCTGAGAAATAAAGCCCCAGTTGCCAAAGTGAGAATGCGTTTTGTTTATTTCATTTTTGGAGTAATTGATTCCACTGTTACCACTAATTATTCAAATTAATTTGTAAAGACTAAAACTTATTTTTTTCCCCACTAAAGCTGACTAAAACTGGACTAAAACCTTTTGAGTTTATGTTGACTAAACCTGACTGAAACTAAGAAGCATTTTCTTCCAAAAGACTAAAACTAAAACTAAAATGGTCCCAACAAAGTTGCTTTAAAGATGGCAACTGACTGCCCAGTCCCTGTCTTCGAAGCAACCATTTCCAAGGCAACAGGACTGCAAGTTAATTGCATACTGTGTAGTATGACTGTAGCATAGCATAAGCAAGAGGCAGTTTAGTGTGAGAGGAAGAGGCTCAGACTAAAATGCCCTGGTACTGCTGGTCAGGTGGTCTAGAGGGAAAATGTACAGCCTTTAATAGGCTGGATGTAGATTGATCTTGTGGACTCACAGAGCAGCCGTCGAGCAAAGCTTTGATGTAAGGGTTGGTCTCGTAGCTCAGCTCTTCGTCGTTTGCACCCAGGAAGTGCAGCGCCCTTTTGTAGTTGTTCTTCGTGCTTCGGTCAGCCCAGGCCACTGAGCGGTGACAGTGATAGGTGAGGTTCTGGCGGGCCTGGACACTTAAGATGCGCAGGAAGCCCAGCTGGACTACACCCACGGGCTCGCCATTAGAGTCGACGTAGGAGAACTGGGAGGAGGACAAGATTGAAGAGGAGAGAGGAGGTGAGAGAAAGGGATCCGATGATAAGACAACAGGACAAAGTGTAAGAGTAAAAGAAAAGGATGCAGATAGGGAAAGAAGGGAAGATGAGTCAGGATGAGAAAACGGAGGTTAATTAAGTTGAGGACTAAACTGTGATTAAAATTTCAAACCTTCATGTTCCAAAGTGTTACTGACCTTCCTGCCAGAGGAAAACTGACTGTACCACGACCCTGGAGTCTCTCTGTCCCAGGAGCTCATCTCCACCTGTGGCCGTCACACATCACACAGTTTAATTTAATAAATACATGTTAGTCAGCTTTAGTGGGGAAAAAATAAGAAAGTATTAGTCTTTACACCAACCTGCACCAGATGTTTCCTAAATATTAATGCTCTGATATCTTATTTTTATTATTATACATTTAAAATAGTCTTACAGTTTGTAGATCCATCCCTAACATGTTGGGAATATTAACCAAAAGGATCAATTTCCTGTTTGATATATTTTGGCACTGATGTGTTGGTGGCTTTACAGATTGGTGGACTGACCGTGTTGATGTCCTTGCTGGGATACAGGCATGTCTCTCCAGCAGTGAAATTACAGAAGACCTTGAAGGAGTCTCTGGAGCAGCCCTGATTGGGGTCGATCCAGTACTCTCCTGCAGAGGGCGACAGAAGAAGAGAGGTGGAAAAACTCCTGCTTTAAAAGGTCTAACTGTGACTCATGTCCATGGAGGCACCAGCTGGCAGGTAAGGTTTTGGTGATTTACTTTACCTTCTTTGAGGTCTGGCTGACTGAGGTGCAGGTCCTGGCAGGTACGTGCGGGGCTGTCCTGGGTGCCCAGAGGGAAACGCATCGACTCGATCTCTTGTCGAAGTGAGTCGAGCGAGCCAAAGATCTCCTCCATGCCTTCGCTGCCCATCAGGAACTCGGTGCCAGCGGTGTCAGACGCAGGCACGTCAGGATCAAACTCAGGCAGCAGCTGGCTGGCATCGATGGAGCGTTTGGACTTGGGACTCCTCTGGATCGGCAGCGGCTGAATGACCTCGCCCGGTGGGCCCTGGGAAGCAAGTTTACATCATTAACTGATGAATAACAGCGTGGTTCAGAGAGTTGAATGATAAATTATACTTCTTTTAAAGAAGGCTGGGGAACTTACAGGAGGTCCAGGAGGTCCTTGTACTCCCTTTTCTCCCTTTGGTCCAGCGCCTCCCTATCCAGGAGGAGAGGGAAAGATTTGTGAAGCATTACGGCATCAAATCCAAGTCACTTTAAATTTTTTTTAACAACTGCACTCATGTTGAAGAGGTGTGTACTCACAGTGGCACCCTTTAGCTCCTTTGCTCCCCACAACTTGAGAACCCTGGAAAAGACATCAAAGTTTGGTTTTATGAGAACAGCTAAACATGTTTCAGCAGCTCGGAGGAGAAACGATGGCAGCATGTTCCTGGAATAAAACGGCACTTACAGGAAGACCAGGAGGACCAGCAGGGCCGAGGGGTCCCGTGGCCTCCAGGAAGTCCCTGTTTTAAAAGAAAAGGCGTGTCTGACATGAGAATCATTTTCATAAAGAAGTGTCAAAATAAAAGTAAGTAATGGGCATTGTGCTGCCTGCTCTTAAGTATGTGACCGAGGTCAAACTTACAGCCTCTCCTTTGGGCCCAGTGGACCCCTGAGGCCCAGGAAGACCTCGGTCTCCCTTCTCTCTCCTGCTCTCCTGGGGGTCCAATGAGTCCAATAAGACCTTGGTGTCCCTTCTCTCCCTTGGCACCGGGGTCGCCATGCAGGCCAGGCAAACCAGGCGGTCCCTGCAGGACGAGAAGCAGAGAAGGAAGAAAAGGAGCAGGATGAAAGCAGGGAGGACAGACAGGAAGAGGAAAAATGTAGGATTAAAGGCAGCAGCAGGAACAAAGTGCAGTGTGAGGGTGTGCCGGTGCAGAGGAAGCATATCAATGAAACCGGTTTTCTTACCAAAGGTCCAGGTGGTCCTTTCTGCCCAGCAGGTCCAGGTAACCCCTGCTCACCCTGAAACAGTCATTAACACACTTAGTGAGTGGCCTACCCTGACCCTGCACACACAGGCTACTCTTTTAACAAACCCAGAAATCATTGATGACCCAAACTGACCACTGATCCCGGGATGTCCCCTGAGGCCTTCTGCTCCTGGTTTTCCTGGTGGACCTGTGGGGCCCGCAGGGCCAGTCTTCCCTGGGGGGCCAACTGCACCTGGATCTCCCTGTGAAGGGTGATGGCAAACAAACATGATTTAAAAAAGGTACTCCTTGCACTGTAACGGTGGAAGCTACGCATCACATTTTCACAGCAAAGAGAAATAAGATCAGATCAGTACCTGATAAAAATGAGTCATTTATTATTAATGAAAATAATCATCCTGAAACGTGACCATAATCAGACGTAAACCTCGTTATCGTCATTGTTTTTTCTTCTCGTCTGTCAGAAGTTTATACCTATGATGATCTAAGCTGTGGACTCACCTTGGTTCCCTTCTCTCCTTGACGTCCCTCCGATCCTCTCGCACCAGCAGGACCCTGACGTATAAAACACACAACAGTGCATCAACAAACAGAAATATTGTAGAACTCCAAATTCTGCACTAAATAATATCAGTGAACTGTGCATTAAAAAGAGGGTATTCTGCAGGAAAGAAGCAGAATAAATGCAGGATGCATTCACTGTGCTGCGCTCTCGGGGTTTTCCCGGCTCAGATATTTTTGTTGTTGTTTTTTGGGGGGGGGCGGGGGGTACTGTATAAGGCTGTGTCACCTGATTTCACATAAATCTGTTACACTGAGGCAAACAAAACAGCAAAACTAAGCTGTGATCCCCCCCTTTTTTTAAACTCTAGCTAAAATTATTTGGAGGTGCCAAAAAAATTTTATATGCAAGAAAAACTCTGCAGGCTGCCATGAATAATCTTACCCTCTTTCCTGGGGGGCCAGGAGGTCCGTTCTCTCCAGGAGGTCCGGGGGTGCCCTGCGATAGGAGGCAGATTGAGGACCTGCAGCATTTTTAATGTTTCATTTCAAATCAGCATTGTTTTGACTTACAGGCTCTCCTGGTTCACCGTCCTCCCTCTCTCTCCTTTGGCACCGTCCTGACCCTGAACACAAAGATCAGAGGTTTTCAGTTCATACCAAAGCTGCGAAATCAGACAAATAAACACGATGCATTATTCAAAGACGATACTTACTCCGGGGCCAACCTCACCAGGGGGGCCAGGATCACCAGGGAACCCAACAGGGCCCTGAAGTAATAATGAAACAACGAGTGATTAAATGTCTGAGGACACTGATGTGTGGCAGTCTTAACTGTGTGTGTTCTGGTGTGTGTGGGCGATCATACTGGGTTTCCTTTGGGCCCATCATCTCCCGGTCCTCCTCGTCCTCCGGGAGATCCAGCAGTTCCAGGTTGTCCAGCCTCCCCTTTCTCCCCACGCTCCCCACGAGGACCCTGCCAGCGTGGATGATATCAACACATCAGTGACGATGTTCTCATGTGTAAGCTCACGAGGTGTTAAGGTCAGACACTCAGCCACTTACCTTCTTTCCAGGCTCTCCTACGATTCCTGGTGGTCCGGCCTCACCGGGCTCTCCCTGTGGAACAAACATCACGTATTTTAATCCAGTTTTTTTCTTTCACTGGATACGATCAAGCTCAGGTAAAAATAATACGTCAGTACTGCACCTTCTCTCCGACAGGTCCAGGATTACCAATACCACCAGGACCACCCTGAGGACCCTAAAACCCAAAAAAAATGATTGAGAAAAAAGATTTAAAAATTTCCAACAATGGTTACCGGCAGCAAAAGGCATCAGCTGATTTACTTTAATTAATGGCTAACAGTCATTTTTAGTTTCATCATGATTCACTCTGATTAAAGAAACTTTATTTCTGTAATTAAAAGTTTGCTGAGCATCCTGTCAGTTTCACAGAGGTACAGTAAAAGCTCGACGGCAGCTCCAAATACTCACGTCAGCTCCGTTTGGTCCAGCAGGGCCCCGAGGTCCCGGAGGGCCGGGAGGACCCTGAAAACAGAGGATTGGATTTTCATCATCATTTTATTTATTTTTTGGTCATTACATGTGTTTGTGAAACTCACCATAGGTCCTACATCTCCGGTCTCTCCCTTCTCACCTGGTGGTCCCGGCAATCCCTGCAAAGGTGTAAGTTTGAGATCAGGAGCGCCGCACAGAGTGAAGCTCGACATGTACAAATATTTACACAAAGCCGGGAAGTGTTGATGATTTTTGATGTTTTCATGTTTTCACCTGGAGTCCGATGGGTCCCGGCGCTCCTGGGAATCCTCGGGTTCCCTCATCACCTTTAGCTCCAAAGGGGCCCTGCTGCCCCCTCGGTCCCAGCTCTCCATCAGCGCCCTGCACCACAGAAGAAGAACAACGATTAAAAACAGGAGATGCCGAGCTGATAGTGCTGAGCTGGGTCTAAACATCTCATCCTAACAGTAATAATTGTATTACTGATCACAGAACTGAAATATTTTAATAAGATCTTTATGCAAAAAGGTCTTGTTGGAGGCGTTCTCTGCTGCAGAGTTAAGATCTCTTTATTTGTCTTTGTGAAATAAACAGAAATACTGAGTTGGGAACAGAGACACCCACCACAAATAAAGTGCAGTCTCTAAACTCCACCATCACCAAATGGTGGCAATAACAGTTTGTGTACTCACGGCTGCACCAGGCTGACCGAGAGGACCCATCGGCCCGGGGGGACCAGGAGGACCCTACAAACAAGCACACAAACACTGAGCAACACAACAAAGTGCAAAGATTAACAGCATTATTATATTGTTACTATTAGAGGTAAATATTACTCACATGCTCTCCTTTTGCTCCCTTAGCACCTTTCTGACCGTGCTCTCCAACCTCACCCTGAAACAACAAAGATCGTTTTATTTTACACACCGAACTAAAAACACTGAATTATTCGGCCTCTGTTTGATTCTGAGTCGTGTTTGACCTTTAGACTAAAGAAGACACTCAAAGCACGTATACAACATATTTGCATTCACCCATTCACACACATAAAAGCACATTTTTCTACAAATAAGTGCTTTCTATCTAAGCCCCCCAATGCGCGCGTACACACACACACACACACACACACACATACACAACCCTGGAACAGATGAGGGAAGAGAATGGATGGATGGATGGATGGATGGATGGATGGATACAGTAGCTCACCAAGAACCTTAACAGGTTAATGCTGCAGCTGGAGTGTGATCACTGCTACTTAAAGTTACTCACCTTATCTCCATCCTCACCGGGAACACCAGCCGGTCCGGCAGGGCCGGGCAGACCCACAAGACCTTGAACTCCATCCCGACCTGCTGGGCCAATAGGGCCTTTCTCACCCTTAGCAGGAGAAAACAAATTAATAGTTGATAATAATCATTAGCTGGACAGACTGCAAATTTGGTCAGGAACACTCACAGGAACTCCCTTCTCTCCAGCTGGTCCAGATGGGCCCTGAGGGCCTGGTCTGCCAGGAGGTCCAACAGGTCCAGCGGTACCAGCTGGCCCCCTCTCACCAGGAGACCCCTAGAAAAGGACATGAAGATAGCACCAATCATAACACATGAATATTTCATTTTTAAATGGGAAAACTGAGTAACAATAATCTATGAAGTTTCATATCCCACAGTGAGATATTTAAAAAATTAAACATGTGCCATTCGTTCCTGGCCTAACTGAGTGATCCAGATATGTCTCCATTATCTTTGCACTAAAATATTCTTAAAATTAGTTTTTCATATGAAGTGAAACGTACAGCAGGTCCTGGAGGTCCAGCAGGTCCTTCTCCTCCCTTCAGTCCTGCACCTCCCTGGAAGAAATGACCATAAGAGAAAAATCAGCACACATTTTGACCCCTGATAACGACATAAACAATATTTATCAAAAACAACTGGATGCTGCCCTTGTTCTGGTTCTAGGAGCTCGTGTCTTTGTTCTTTGAACATTTAGATTCTGTTTTGATTCTCAGTTTAGTGATCGGAGTTCTGTGTCATGGTTTTTGGATTTAGTTCTTGTATCCAGCGTTCCTGCTGTGTGTCTGCCTGCTCGTGTTTCTGTGTTAGTTCACTTCCTGTTCTATTTTCCTAGCGTCCTGTTCCCTGTGTGTTGTGTTCAGTTTTACTTCCTTTGTTTCCTGCTCAGCTGTTTCCCATTGTCTCATTACAGGTGTGTCTGCATTGTCTCAGTTTTCCCGTGTCCTTTGTCACGATGTCATTAGTCTTCCTCCTGGTGTGTGTGCTTTCTTGTCTGTCTGTTAAAATTAGTTTTCTAATTTATGCTGCTGGTGCCATCCAGCTCTATCAGTCTTGTGTTTCAGCAATAAAGCTGAGATTTTTTGAGTTTAACCCTGTCTCTGTTTTGAGTTTCAACCTGCCACAGTGGTACATGACAGCGCTGGTGACCCATGCAGTGTTATTCATACTCACAGGAGTTCCAGGAAGTCCTCTCTCTCCTGGGAAGCCTCTCAGTCCTGGAGGACCATCTTTACCAGGGCGTCCTATAGGTCCAGGGTCGCCCTTGGTGCCTTCTTTCCCAGAGGGACCAGGGAGACCCTGCTCGCCAGGTGGACCTGGAGGTCCAGGATGGCCACGCTCACCCATGGGGCCAGTCTCTCCTGATGGACCCTGGGAAGATGGAGATGGAGAGGGTTGAGGGCAGAAGAATAAATTACGTGAAAGTGCAAAAGAGCGGGAAATGAATATGAACAAGTGCAGTGGACAAGTTGTCTTGTGATTAAGAAAGCTGATGTGGTTTACCTACACCATGACGAATGAACTCACCTGAGGTCCAACAACACCAGGAGGCCCAGGTGGACCCGTTTTACCCTGGAAACCCTGCAAGAGGAAAAACTCAGTTAACACAGAAGCTCCTCCCTGCTGCTGAGCTGTAATCCACATTGTCTCATAATCTTCATCACAATCTCAGTGACTAAAGTGGAGATGAGAGAAAAAAAATGCTTTAATGAAAGGAATTTTTGCCCATTTGACAAATAACAGAAAATAATCATTATCCAGAAATACAGATTCAAGTATTCTCTGCATTTAATTTCACAGGTCACATCTAATGTTATTATTAATGTTATTATTAATCTCGGTCTCTCTTCCACAGCATGTCTCTCTCCCCTCAGCCCCAACTGGGCACAGCAGATGACTGCCCCTCCCTGAGCCTGGTTCTGCTGGACGTTTCTTCCTGTAAAAAAGGAGTTTTTTCTTTCCCACTGTTGCCAAATGCTGGCTAATAGGGGGTCGTTGTGATTGTTAGGCTTTCTCTGTAATTATTGAAGGGTCTTTACCTACATTATAAAGCACCTTGAGGTGACTGATTGCTGTGATTTGGTGCTATATAAATAAAATTGAATTGAATTATTGTGTTTAATCATAAAAAAATGAAGTCTTTGCAAAACACTGGGCTCTGATTTTAAAACAACCATAAACAGCATTTTCACCATCATCAGCTTCAATCAGTGGAACCATTTAAAAAACAACATATTTTTGGCATTTTTAGCTTTTATTGCATCAGGACAGGGGAGAAGAAAACTGGGAGAGAGACCAGAAGAAGCAGTAAATGATTCAAACCCAGGTCACCTGTTCTACCCAGTGAGCTAAACCAGAAGCTCAAGAGAAGTTTAAAAAAAAGCTAACTTACAACTTCTCCTCTCTGTCCAGGATGTCCTGGCAGCCCATCCTTTCCTGGTGGTCCCTGTAATGAAACAGTGAACATGAATCAAACCTCGGCTTTAGGAACAGGAACATCAAACCCAAACCACCACAATGCTCTCATGAACAGCTGAGCTCATTTCAAACCTGTAAAATGGTCTAAGAGAAAGAAACATTTCCTTACAGGAGGTCCCTTTGGTCCAGGGAAACCATTGGCTCCCTGAGGTCCTGGCAATCCCTGAGAGATGACACGTGATAAAGTATGAATGCATCAAATATATGACACACATTTCAAAATACACTTTTTCAGACAACAGTTAAACTCTTACCCTCTCCCCAGAAGGACCAGGAGGGCCATCACTTCCTGAGGTTCCCTAATAAGAGCAATACAGCAAAGAAGAATGCATTAAAGACAAACTGCTGTTCTTTTCTTTGTCCTCCATATTTTATAATCCCAAGGAATGAATGTGATTCAGGGTTTTAGGGTTTAGGAAAACTATTTTTCTGAAGATGGAAAAGTGCTGCATCTATTTTTGACCAGCTGGTCAAATTAAAACATACATCTTCTCTGACAAAAATCGAGCTTTGTGTTTCTGTTCAAAAAACAATATGGACATAATATGAAACAAAGTTGTTAGTAAATCACACATGTGGACAGTTTCAGGTTCGGTGTGCAGACCAACCTTTGCTCCTGCTTTCCCTGTGGCGCCCCTC